>VYZW01036093.1:2633-74109 GCA_013401315.1 Balaeniceps rex
TTTCTGCTTCCTAACAGTCTCTCAATTGAAAGATTGAGCAATGCTTAACAGAAGATGAAGCAGGGCTGTTTCAGTTCTCCCCTCTCCAATACAGAAGAACGTAAATTAAGCTGAAAATGCACTTTCTAATGTATATAAACATATGTATCCGTATGAAAAACAAAATTGTCTAAGGATTTTGTACCATACTGCAGTGAAAAGATGCTATAAATAATTTCCCTGTGACTTGGTAACACTTTTGCATCTGAAAAATTTTTCTTTATGTTTTTTTTCCTCATTTTGGTGGAAACTTCAGAAGATATTCTAGACTTTTCTTTCTNACGTCTGTATTTTACATTCGTGTTTGCATCATGTAAGATATTCTAGACTTTTCTTTTTTTCCCAAGCCTTCTAATCATTTCCTTATACTTTTTTACTTGATCAGTAATCTCAGGTTGTTGAGGCTGCAGGCCAGGAAATCTTCCCCTTCCCAAGACAGCACTTAGAAATCTAAATAAGTCTTTACTAAATAGGTACTACATTCTTCTGAAGTTCTCTTTTTTTCCAGAAATAGATATAATAGGTTTATTAATAGATAATATAGGCATATTAAGCATCTCTATTAAGATGTTAAGCACTATAAAGTATTTGACAGTGTCAGAAATTGTAGAACAAAATATCTGAGGCTACTGAAGAAACGTCTATATTCTTCTGTTGATTCGTCCAAGAAAAATAATTTGTTGTACAGCGGTGAATAATCTGCATTATCAAATATGTCCTGTTCCTGCCAGGCGCTGGGTGCCCTTCATTTCCTTTTGAAGCCAAAAGGGATTCAACATGTTGCAGCTCAGGCCGTGATGAATACTAATGGCTTGATATCTGGTAGATCATTAGTATTTATTTGTAAAGTGGAAGCAAAATTAGTTTTGACGTTTAGAGCTAAGTCAAAAGGTTAATCCATGTCCATTTCCAATTTGGTGCATTAATTGCTCCCTGTCCTAATTGTGTATAGGACAATAGTTTCTGTTCATTTCAGAGGTAAATCAAACTGTAGGTGATGCTTTGCATTCATAATTTTGTTCTGTTTGTTTTACTTACAGGTGAATTCCAAATCACTGAATGTCTCTTCATGGGTTCTGTTCAAAAAAAGAAAGAAATCAGTATTTCTGGTTTTTTTTTTCCAAATTAGTGTATGCATTCTGCCTAAAAATAGTGGGATGTGATACGCTTTATGATACACAGAGGATAAAAATAAGTTTATGAATTTTTCAGTTACTCAAGTATTAGTATTCTTGGCAGCTCTGAATGGGGGGAAAAAATGCCAGTGTGAAATTAATAACTGTTTTTGTTTCTTTTATAGCTACACTGTACACATCCTGCATTTTGTTGGGTATATTCCTCAACAGCAGCGTACCAATATTCTTTGAGCTCTTTGTGGAGACAGTCTACCCTGTTCCAGAAGGAATTACCTGTGGAGTTGTCACCTTTTTGAGTAATATGTTTATGGGAGTGCTTTTGTTTTTCCTCACCTTTTACCATACAGGTAAGAAATATAAGCTACTTTGAAAATATAATTCTCCATGAAGACATAGTCTTGTCAGTAAAGGGAGGATTTGCACATACAACTTCTGTTAATAATCAAATGTTTGAATCCCCCTATGTAGCTGCAAGAGAGAAGAACTTTAACTGTTCTTTTCTGTGTGCATGCTAATAAAAATGAAATGCTTTAGTGCAAGATGTGTATAGTCATATTCTACTTAGAATTTGCTGTAGCCAGAAACCATCAAGATACACACCGTTGTCATATTTTTATAAAGGCCTGGATAATGTGACCATTAATAATGTTTGTATCTATGGGTGTTCAAAACGACAATAAAGCTAAGCCAGTCTCGGGCTTCAGAGTATAGCTGTATTGCCCAGGAGGGGCAGAGCAGAAGTGCCCCATTTATGGTCAGCTCGGTTCAGTGGGTTGGACACAGCATTGCAGGGGAGAGAGCATCTCTTGACCACTGCTCAAAGACAAAATACTCATTCCTTTAGATAATCTAGTGGCCTAATGAGGCAGAACAGTGTTTTGCTTGATATTTTCATCAACTTCTTCAGACTTTCTCGTCTCTCAAGTATTACTTGCTTCCTCATAATTCATAACCGTAACTTTCAACTTGCTGTTTAGTAGACTATAACATGTATTATTACTCTAAGCTGTAAAATAAGAACCCATCTTGCTTTAAAAGGGAAATGGTCTTTATTAATGGTTTTCAAAGATGCAGATTTTTGGTTTGTATTTTGTTGTTGTGATAAATCTTTGCTTCATGATGCAAGATTTGTACAGCAATGTTTTGCTTTGGAAGCATTAGAAATTGCAAGCTCTTATATATTATCATGAGTGCATGTACTACTTAAGATGGTGTGGTTTATAACCAAGAAGAGACTGACAAATTTCAGAATGAGTTATGCTTGAAATTATAAAGGTTACAGCCTGGGGCAAGCTTTCAGCGTGGTTTGTGTGTCTTTCTGCCAGGGAATCACAAATTGTGGTCTGTGAACACAAACTGATAGAAATGATTTTGTTTTCTTTTTTTTTTTTGATACTGACATTGAACTGCATCATTGTAAAATCTGAACTCCATCCTGCTAGCCTTGGGTGGCGTGATATTTAGTCTTTACATTTTAAACAATGCTTTTATGATTAATATTAATTGGTGTGAACTCTGTTCACATATATTATTTGCAACATTTACACCTGAGCTGAAAAGATTACGCAGAATATTCTGATAATGTTTTCAGCATTTCTCAGAGTAACAATCCAGTGTTCAGAATTACTTAATAACTGAGGATGAGGATACAGTGTCTCACTTCTGACTGAAGAATTACGATAAAGTGAACTCGTTCCCTCATAAATAGGGTCTTTGGGGCTATTTTTTCTCTCTGGTATTTCTTTCCCTAGCAGGTATCAATAAATGCAGGTAAGGATAAACCTGAATTTAGTATATCCATACACTTGGAATATTTTCCCTATTTTTTCAAAGACAAAAAAAAACAAAAAGTAATTTGTGCTTAGGACGATCCATTCTCTGTGACGCACTATCGCAAATGATCGAAAGTACAAGAGCGCACGTGGTCACTGGGGGGGATCAATGCCAATGGGTGCTATTGGCTCCTTTGATTAAAAAAATCCTTTAGAAGGTAGATAACCATCTTAAACATTTGTCTTTAATTTGATTCATATATATCTTCTAATGGCATTTAAGAAGCTTACAGATAAACCAGAACTCAATCAAATTAATCTTGTTCCCTTGGTCTTGCTTTTTAGGCCAAATAATCTTTAGTAGTTTTAATTCGGATTTCTCTCTTTTTCTCCTTGTGCTCTGATATTGCAAAGGCTGTGAAAGAGCCAAGCCCTGGACACTTTCCAGTGCACTGAAGATTTTGGTCCAGCTAGCACGGTGGAGACGTAAACCTTTCTAAAGCTCAGCCTCCCTGCTAGTGCTGTGCCCTGAGACCCAAAGCCGCAGCCTCTGGATGCGGTTGCCTTTGCCTTTTCTGCAGGGACTTCCAAGGGGAAAAACAAAAGCAAATCGACCTTTAGCTTCACACAGTCGACGTGTTAGCATGCATCGCCAGTGCTGTCACAAATTCTGGGTTAGAAAAGATGTGAAGGATTCACAAGTTAAATTTGTATTTTAGGATATTTGGGTTAAAGTCTGTTTAATCCAATTAAGCAAGAGTATTATAAGGAAAATAATAGCAAAGCATTTGCCTATTGACTTCTGGCATCACAAAACATGGTCTTCTCCAAGCCTAGGAAAATTTTTCTAAGGTTTTAATAAGATTACTGCCTAAACAAATCTGTAAGGGTTTTTGGTGGATGAGGGAGGGTGTTGTTGAAGATTACCATTTTTGGAAGGTTGATTTTTTTAGGCTTTCTGACTTTTGTCTTTTGCATTGTGCAATATAAACTGTGCTTTTTCTTTTAGCAATATAAATTACAGATTTAAGAAAGCAGCAGTGCTGAAGTCTTGATTTTGTACAGTTTAGATTCTGTAAACATAAATAATAATAATAAAGGAAACTTAAAAATAAAAAGAAATAAAACACCATCTCCAGTAAAATTAATGTTTCCTCAGTAAATTGAGAGATTTTAAAAAAAGGAAATTGTGGTGCACTTGTTTAAAAAAAAACCTGAATAAAACTGCTAATTAGTAGTCAAATATCAGACGATAGGATTTCTTGAATGTGGAACACAGGCTTTTAAGAGCAGTACATTATGTCTAACAGCTAAAAAGAGGCTTCTGAGGAGCTGTTTGTGCAACTAGTTTTAAATGGAATTGATCGTGCTACTCACAAGTTTCTTCTGAGGAATTGGTTTTCCCTCCATATACCATGTAGCAGGTTTGATTCAAAATCAAATCCTGCTTCTTCTTGCGCTTTTAATTTGTTTTAGTTTTCAATCCATAGAAATCAAAGAACTAATGAGTAGAGTCTTCAGAAGTGGTTTATTCTCCATTAGCAATGATAGATTTTATTTTTTTCCCTGTTCTCTCCACTGACAGGTTGAACAAGGACGATTAACATTAGCTGGAGGCATTGGTTATATATATATTAAAAAAAACTTTATATATACATAAGGTATACACGGAGAAGTCTCATAGACCATGTTAACCATCTATCGATCGAGAGCTGTCAGGATTTTGCTCAGAACACAGCAATTTCCTTCAAATCTGCCATCAATCAAAGTTTTGGTCACCTAAAACACGGAACATGTTTGATAACTCTGAGGTTGGGTCTGTTTTCTGCTTTACAGAGTTTTCTTGGTTCAACTGGTGCCTGCCAGGATCATGTCTGCTCAGCCTGCTCCTCATCCTGTGCTTCCGTGAGTCCTATGACAGACTCTATCTCGATGTCGTCGTCTCTGTGTGATAACAACTGGACTGGTGAGGGGTTGGAAGAGACTGGAAGTCAGCTTTGCAGTCTGCACATCTGCCTGGATTTGCACAGCTGAGCAGTGGAAAAACAAAGAAATCCCAAGACTTAATTGTGGCTTTATTAGAGAGGGTGAGAGACAGGCTGTTCTTAGGTTCAAGGCCACCTTGATTTGCGATAAACATGGAACTTGAGTGGTGATAACGATGCCGAAATGCACAAAGAGAATATATCTGATGTACAGGTCCCGGTGTCAGAGCTGGAGCTCTCTATTTAAAAGGCTGTTGATGTAGCAGTGAGGTGTACAGTTGTGCGTGCGTGCGTGTGTGCCGACTCAAGGTTATACACACCGGGGTACCAGTTATCTTTGGAGTCTTCTATCAGAATAGAAATAGTGAATAATCTTAACAAAAGGGGGGGAAAAAAAAAAAGATAAAAGGAAAAAAAACAAATTTTTTTTAAAGATCTCTCTTTTTAAATCGCTAGTCATTTATATAACGAATGTCCATTAAACAGTTAAGCTAAAATGATTTGGTGCTTGTACACTACATTTACATTCTAATAAAGTGATTTCTGATATAAGACACTGGTACCAGGGTTTTTAGCCATACTAAATATCCCGAGCAATCCTTGCAGTGTTGTTAGAGGTGTTTGTTATCACCCTGGAGCACATGTAAACGATAGGTTTAGCTGCCACTGAAACCCAACTTGCACCCACAGTTGCTGCTGAAATACCACCATGGTTCTGTATCTCCTGAACATGGAGCATCTGTGGTATCTCAGAAGTTTACTGGACAGTCACTCTTGGTAAATGTTGCTGTTTTAAAGGCCACCACTGTGTCACCTTTTCATCCCCCATCTCCAGTACTGCCTTTTCTACTGTGAAGACCTGTTTGTGCTACTGAATACTGTGGGTGTGGATGTCTGAGTCCCACTGGTTCTTTTCTGATACTCTAAGGTGTGCGTGGTTTTTAGGATTAGCTTATGATTGAGGGTGCCTAAACAATATTGTTTGTTAACCCAAGTCTTTAAAATCACAGTTTCCTAAAAAAAACATCTTTCTAGTTGATGAGGCGCCCTGATGGCGAAATGACAATGAGTTTGACAAAGAGAAATAACTCATGAGTTTTGGCATAATATGGGAAATATAATGCCAGCTCTTTTTATCAGTACTAATCTGTGGTCGTTCTGGCCCTTACTTGAACATAAATATTAAAGACACTTTGAATAGTTTTTTAACTCAATTTTAAACCTGCTAATAATTTCTTAATTATATTCTTAGATTTCAGTTCAGCATCAGTTACACTATTTCCATGTGTGTGTTCTGTGCTTTGTGTTAGGGGTGCGTGTTTGTGTGTGTTTGTGCGTGGGTATTTATATCTATGTATACACAAATAAAACTTATATATATATCTTTTATATAAAAGTTATACAAGGGTATGTGTTTACATAGGCTTATTTTAAGTAATCATGTCTCTGGATGGCGGGATGTCACTGTTTGTAACTAAACCAGTCACTGCCATGAATGGAAACGCATACGTACGCTGCCTGCAACATGATTTTTTTTTTCAGGGGGTGAATGATTTCCTACCGTAGCAATTTCATCGCAGGGGGTGCGTGCACGTTTTGGAGGAGGCTGGTGTACAGGTGTACAGGGTTCTGCGTCCGTAGAAGTCTGAATCAAACGCCCTTTGCTCCTGTGCAGGGCTCTTCCCTGCCACCCTGGGGTGACACCGACACTGTAAACTCACTTGAATAAACCCTGAACTGAGCGCTGACTTTCAGACACGGGTCCGTTCATTCTGTCTGCTCTCCTTTTGCAGAGAGAATATGCCACCGATACCTTCAACTTAGGAGTGTGTCTGTGCAGTAAAATAATACAAGGTGTTCCCTGCTTTTATGTTTTCAGAGCAATGGATGTATTTACTGTAGTAACAGAAAATTTACTTAGCTCATTGCCTGTATCAGCTACTAAATGATCTTTTCTGTCTTGAAGCAGGCTCTTTGTAGAAATGGAGCTAACCTACACTGGGATAACTAAATCAGTCTAACCAACGCATTCAGAACCGCTGGCATCATCCTCTTACTGTTTTTCAGATGAATGGTATTAACTGTCCAACTTCTTTTTACTATGTTTTAGTGCCTGGAATAGTTTCAGTATCCAGTAGCTGCTGTTACCTATTGTCTTCTGAAACCAAGGATCGCTTGCCAAGAGTCTGATTGGAGTTGCATTGTCATGGCAGAACTGCAAGCTCGGATGGCTCTTCGGAGCTCTGCTTCTGCAATTTACTGTAGCTATATTAAGATTAAAATTGCACAGCTCAGGCACTGTCATGAGTGACAGAGATTTCTAATCCTTTCACTGTCCTGACTGTTTTAAGATGGAGAAGCACTTCAGGCAGTATTCAGACTATAACCTATTCTGCCTCTGTTCCAGAAAGCATTGAACAATTCAAAATATTTGTCAATACTGCCAGATGCAGACTCTCCATACAGTCAGGGGAGAAGACTGAAGATCTTGTTTTAAACCCCGTTGATTGTTTTTCTGAGTCGGTGTGGATTGCTCACTGCTCTCCTGAACTTTTGATGCTTTGGTGGAATTTTCTGTGTCTGTCTCAGGCACTGTAGTGTGTGGTCTTTCTTACAGCCCTTGATGCCTCTGCACCAAAATAGAGACATTACCCAGAGCTGAGCAGCGTGGCAGGGCTCTGCTGGAGACCTGTGCTGGTGTTGCAGGCACCGTTCTGCAGTTGGGGCTCAGCCAGAGGTCCCAGCAAGTCTGATGGAAATCTGCTTGAATGAAAACCAAAGAATGGCTCCCAAATTACTTGAAGTTGTGCAGGACGCTGCTGAGGACGCTGCTGCATTCCACACGCACAATGTTCAGGCTTTAGGATTTTATCAGATTAGCAAGTCTGGCTCGGGACCGAGGTGGGGGTTGCAAATGTGCTTGCTGCAATCTCTGAAAAATATTTTATCCTCATCTGTGCCCAGCAGCAGCATCCTTCTCTGGAGGGGCAGTCCATTTCGTGCCAGTAACCCTACTGAACCTGTGGGAATATTTTTTGGATATGGGTTGTCACTAGGTCTACCTTTGGATTTACTGAGGGTCTGAGCTGTCAGGATAATTGCACTTTATTGGAAGTTACAGTTTGAGACCACAGGGAGAGCCCTAAGCAATGCTGATACAATTAGCAGTAGCACAGAACAGGCTCAAAACAGTTAATATTTCTCTTATTACTTAGTGAAAGTTCTAAGTCTCTCTATAACTTTTGAGTCAGTAACAAGAGAGTTTTTTATCTAAATAAGGCATTACCTTGCACTGCTGCAGAGCAGCCAATGTTGGCTGGTTGGCCTGCTGCTTAGCCTGTGAGGAACGTGCCCTCCCGCAGAGGAAGGTGCCCTCAGAGGTCACAACATTTGCTTCTCTTCGTGGCTTGTACATTCATGGCCCTGAAGAACACTTTTTTTCCCAGCAGTGCAGAGCCCCCTAAAATACAAAATTGTGCTATGGTTTATATTGAAAATGCTGGGAAGGATGGTCTGTAAGTGACGGCTCTCTCTTAATAGTTCTTCATTTTCAGTATGGGATGCTCCTCAGGTTTCTGCTTGGCTCGGTAACAACTCTCAGTTCAGCTTCCAGTGCTGCTGGCTTTTCTTCTTGCGAGCTGTGGAGCTCTGCTAGCTTTCATGATGCTGATGAGGAAGCTCAGGGTTAGCAGACACAGGCTGTGCTTACGGCACTGTTTACTGTCCCTCATCACTGCTGTTACCCATTAATTTCCTTTTGATTCCTTCGCCTTCCCGTGTGGCTGCCTGCTCCCCCGAGGAGCGGTCCATGCAGGAGGTTTGGAGAAGAGCTTCCCCATTCCCAAGCCAATTTTAGAGGGATGGGTTGGTCGACCATCTACTTAATATGCATAAGAATAGTGATTTTTAGAGAATCGGGCAAGCTGGAAGAAAGTGCAGACCCAAAGGATTTTGCACATATGTGAGCAGATAGTCTGTTATGAGGAGACTATAATTTGCCTGAAACTTGTAATTTTAGCTCCCACACCCAGAGAGGCCAAGCTGATAGGCACCACGCATGTTACGTATTCAGGTTCACAGCATCATGGAGTTATTCCCAACCATCTGACAGAGCTGAAATGAATGGGAGTGGGATGTCTTTAATCTTGGAGTGCGTTGGAAAACTCCAGGCTGCGTCAGTGTTTGCATTGGTAACTCGGGGGAGCACCAGGCTGATGGATTGAGTAAGGGGAGGGGGGGGTTCCAGAGGGCATTTCAACACTGGAATATTGTGTTTGGTTCATCAAATCCATGTAAAATTTGAAATTTTGTGATGATGGGGATGTTAATGCCTGGCTTGTTGTACAGTAAACTCAGCAAGTGATGGCATAGCCTTACACTGCAATATAAACAAGCTGAATTGATTGATGTGCATATATTGGCTGTTACTAGAAAGGGAAGTGCTATTTAATTGTGAGGATTGACTGAAATATGAATGGGAATTATACAGTTTGCACAGCGGACATAACTGTCCTCTAATGCTGTGACAGCCGGGTCTTCATTTTTCATCTTCATTTCTTCTCTTGGGTCACTTGCAAATATTACTAATTATCTATGACAAAGGCAGTTTTATGTTTCATTAGTGTTTGGGGGTTTTCTTTTAGACTAAGTTTGGATCGTTGTAATAATTTGGCAAGACAACTGCTACACTGGTATGAAAGCATGCATTAGTATTTGGTATCGATTTGGTATTTGATGTTGGTGCTGCTATTCTCACTGTTGTTAAAGCGCCAGGCTTGGGGAGCGGGGATGTGGATGCACCATGACGCAAGGCTGACCCTGCCAAAACGAACAAGAACTTCATCATCATCTTCCGTGGGTCTGGGATGTGGGTCCCAGCGTTGGGGCTGGCAGGAGGAAAGGAGCACTGCCGCCCTTCTGAGGGAGGGACAGCCTCCAGGCTTACTGCTTTGTGAGAGATCGCAAGCATCAACACAGGCTTCGTGCATTTCCCTGCAGCCATTACTGCTGCGAGGTGGGTTGTAGGCGGCACGGGAACATCTGCCTTGCTTCCTCCAGGACTGTCATTTCAGACGGCAGAGGAGAATTGCCAAATTGCAGGCAGCAGCCCCAGTAAAGTCAGATGATGATGTCAATCTGCTTATAATTTTTGCACTTTGTGTTTCAAGACAGATGAAACTAATAAATAGAGGAAGAAATGTAATTCTGTCCAAAGTTTTGACAAGCAAAAGCAAATATTTGCACAGATGTGCTGGCTCCTGCCTTTTACTTGGGATCGCAATGTGTTTGGAGCAGTTGGTGCGCTCCCGGAGTGTGGACCCGCTCCCGCAGCCCCGATGCTCCTCCAGCAGCGCTGCGGGAAGCTTCGTGCGAGGCCGGGGGGGCAGCGATCGGTGCAGAGCCGGAGAAGGGAAGCGCTGCAGCCAGGACGCCCAGACGGTGTGACGTGGGTGGGCACCTGGGTTATTTGCACAGGAGGGATGTCTTCTGCAGCCCGATTTTAGCAGAGTCTCATTTTTTACTTCCTCAAGGATGAGGTTCTGACCTTCGTTTTACATTTGTGACATGATTTGTGCCGCAGAACAGCTATGGCTGTGGCACATGGCGTAGAGGCGCTGGTTTTCCAAGGTGCAGCAGAGAAGGCAGGTGGGACTTGATCTCTGCAATAACAGCTCTTCCTTCCATGGTCTCTCTCCCCACTAGCTTTCTCCATGCAATTTCTCCACTTGTTAGATCTGGACAGACTCATTGCGCTCACTTTGTATCACTACATGAAGAAAATACCATGAGCAAATCCTTTTTTTTCTTCATGGAGAGCTTTTCCCTTTCGGCTCAGGCCACTTCTCCAACCTTAGTCCATCTGTTTGTAAAAGCCAAAAAAGCCCCAAACCCTGTGTTTTCCTTTGCAGAGGGGATGTGCAGGTTTGTGTGATGCTGGGACGGGTAGTGAGAGCCTGGGCATTGCCCTTGCTCTGTTACAGAGCTGCTCGGGGGCTTGGGGAAGGGGTGCTCGTGCGTGGGGTGCCTCGCTCTCCCCAGCTGTAAAAGGGGAGGGGGACACCCCATGTACCTCCCCCAGGCAGGGACACACTGCGGCCAGGGCTGGGAGGTTCTTTGGGATCCTGTGAGGGACAGGGGCTGGAGCAGGGCCTGGGAAATGCCCTGTTTAAATGGGCTGCGTGTTCTCAGCCTTGAGATGTCTGTGGGGAACGCAGACCCTGGTTTTCTGTGCCTGGCCAGAGTAATCTATGAGCCATAGACAGAAAAAGATAGCAAACCCCTCTGGCAGGACAGGTTACATTAACAAACTGGTGGGAAATGGTTATGTTTAGGGAAAGGATGCTCAGAGAGCCGGTCTGCCCGGTGCAGTCAGGGGGGTGCGGTGCCCCCAGGCTGTAGCCAGCTCTCCCTGGACACCCTGGATGTGTGATCAAAGCCATGATGCAAAAACAGAGGTGGTTCCCTCGCCCTGGCCCCTGCCTATACCTCTCCTGCCTGTATCTCTCCTGCCTGCCCTGATCCGTCTGCTCCCACCCATCACCTGGGCTGAGCAAGCCTGGCAGAGCCGCAGGGTGTCCCCACAGGTGGGTGGCCACCGGCTGCTGATCCACCCCAGGACAACGATACATTTTCCAGATATATTTATTTTCTCTGCGTAAGATATTTATTAGACTAAAATCTCTTTTTCCCCTACCAAGTTTAACGTCTTCCGCTGTGCATTTTAGAAACAAGTACTTGATAAGGTGGAAAAAAACAGCTTTTAATTATGTGACACACCTAACGGTTGGGGTTTTTGAACTGCATGAACGTACAGAGAAAGAAGAGGGTTGTATGTGTTGGAGAGCATCTTTGTAAACTATCCTTGACCTGTAAGACTGTTCAATTTTACTGGAGTTTGTATGCATTTTACTTTTGTAATTTTTTAAATGATTTGATAGAATTTTATTTTAGGGCAAATTCTACATTTTGTATGCGATATCCTGATGTGATGTATTTTTATTTTTAAGAAAATAATGTTGAAACCACTATATACTTGTCAACGTAACACATCCACTGTGTCATTTCTTTTTAAAACTGGAATCTGACCGTGAAGTGCGTGTTACTTTACGTACTGGTTGTTGCACATTAAAGAGGTTACTCGGATGCGCTGCCATCACTGTTCATTCATTCCAGAAAAAATACAGGGGAATAGTTTATTTCTGCTGTAATATCGCTGAAAAACACTGCAGATACTGCTACAAAATCGGGGTTGCTTGGTCTAAATGAATGTGGCCTCACCCAAAGGCCAACCCAGCCAACAGAAAAATTTCCATCGCTTTCAGTGGGGTTTTAGGGTGGGGGTCTGGTGCTGCTGTTGGACTGAGAGTTCCCGCAGACCGAGGGGCACGGGGGGGTGGGCTGGGACAGAGGGGCCCCCAGCAAGCAGGGGACCGAGGGAGAGGAAGGCACTGGCAGCAGTGACAGCCCCCCTGCCCTACAACACCCTCCTGACTCTGATTTCACACCCTGCCTCACCTGGGCTCATGGCTTGGGATGCTGCAAGCCAGCTGATTCTGATGGTTCCTATCACTAACATCTCTGTTCTTGCTTTTGGAAAGGAGACCCTTCCTAATAACCTTCCTTGTGTTTATTCTGCATTTAATTGAAACGGACCCAACCCGGGATCTCTTGATCCATGTTTATTTTCTAGGACCAGCTCTTCAGTACTTACCAGGGTAAGTTTAAAATAGCCTCACATCCTATTAGTGCTGAGAAGAAATCTGTCAACTCATATCGTGGAATATCTGGGCCCCACTATTCTTAGCAACAGTCTCTTTCCAGGCTATATATGGGAGCTTAAGGCTCCTCTAATGGTACAGTTCCCGGCTGTATTTATCTTTGCGGTGTTACGGAAATCTCCGTCCTTGGGGGGAAGAGAGCTGATCCATCCCCCACCTCAGATCTCTGCTTCGTCTCAGATCCTTGACGTAGTTTTGTGTGTTGGTGAACCCTCTATGCTCATCGTTTCGCAAAGAGATTTTTTAACCCGATTTCTATTTTATCTTTCCTGTTGCTGAAATCTGCCGTCTCCCTGGCATATAAATAACATTTATTCTGTCTTTCCCGATCAGCACATCCTTGCTGAGTGCTCGCTGGTGGCTTCCTCTCTGACCACGTTGGAGTTGCACATGGGCAGACAGGACCTGTGGGAGCAGCTGGGCTGGGGGCCGGGCTGGGGGCAAGCACTCAGTGTTGTGCCCAGATGTGCCCAGATGTGGGGGAGCCACTCACAGATACCTCCTGTCTAATGGCCACGGGACCAGCAGAAGCTGGGCAAAAAGTCAGGGCCACTTGTAGATGCCAGGTGTGGGTGTTTTAGCACCTCTGGGCTGCATCCCAGCCCCGGGGGATGCTGATGTTGGGCAAGAGCAGCAGCAGCACCCAAATGCAGGTGGGCCTGCCTTTACTGTCCCGCCACGGGTCGCAAGGGCCGAGCAGCTGTGATGTTTTACTTGCTTCAGGAGCCCGGTTTGGGCTGCAGCCAGTGAGTTTCATCGGGAACCAAGGCATTAGGCTTTACCTGACACATGCCACTGACGTGACTCTGCACCCACCACCATATGACCACAAAATTGCAACCAGGGGATTTTTTTCTTTTTTGCTATAACTTGGGCTTGAGCAGGCAGAGGGGAAGCCCCGGAGCGTGCACCATGCCAGGACTCCTCACGCAAGCTGGCAGGAGCAGCACGCTCTCCTCTGCCGGCACAGCCAGTCACCCAGTGAAGTCATCCTTGGATAAGGGCTACAAAAAACACCTTAACTCTTTGTGAGCCAAACGAGCATGGGAGCACGGCCCCATGGCAGTGGGGCAGCCCCGGGTTGTCCCAGACTCTCAACACGAGGCTTTGCAGCATGTCCCGCAGCCGCAGCCAGGTTTCTTTTTGGGATCTTTCTGCTTTGCTCCGTATCTGCAGGTAGGTCCCAGGGCTGGAGGGGCTCTGCCGGTGGCACCAGGATGGGCTGGACCCCTTCTCTGGGGGCTGCAAGGTCTGTGCTGTGAGTAAGCCTGTCCATCCGTCTGTCCATCCATCTGCTTGGCCACAGACCTACAGCCACGATAACTACCCATCTCAGGCACTAAAAGGCAGTGGGCAGGGGATGCAAACCTCCCCACGGGCAGCACACAGGGAAACGCCGCCTCGGTGGGACCCCAGTGAGTGGGGCTCAGGCGAGCGCAGGCAGAGGAAACACCGGCAGCTGACGAACTGATCCCACCATGTCCTGAACGTCAAACTCTCCCCAGGACTCCCCTAAACCTGCCTTTGATTGCAGAGCCAAAGGTCGGGACTATGGATGTAACTTCGCAGTTGAGTTTTGATGCTGAAAGAGCATCTCTGGTGGGCAGGGGAAAGGGCGGCTCTGAAGGGTTTGTGCTGAGCAGGTGAGCAGCAGAAGTGTGAACTAAACCAGGACAACCTCACGCAGAAATGACTTCAACTGCCACTGAAGTGCAGAAAAGACCTTTTTGAGAGGGGTTTTCAGAACAGGTCTCGGCCTATGCTAAAGCATTGCAGCTCGTCCGACCTTGTACACTCACATGGTACTTAAAGATGATTTTATCTTGGCTGGGGCGGGACTGTGGGTCTCTGGGCTGGCGCGCAGCAGCGATGCTCGGAGCACCAGCTCTTCCTTGGCTGCGACAGTACCCGGCGTGGCGGGGACTGCAGGGACCGGGCTGCTCCCCAGGACGGGCCGCCTCCGCCAGGCAGCGAGGTTTGTCTCTTCCAGCGCCGGAGGAGTGATGGATCAGCAGAAGACAGTAGTAATTGCCGGGAGGCTTTCAGGCAGAAAGCAAGGCTCTCGCTCGTGGACAGGCTGATGTACGTCAGCATGTAAATTGGGTACAACATAAAAATAATTTCAGCTGAGCTCCTATGAAGAAATCTATGAACAAAAAAATGTTGTTGCTAAGAAATGTGAAAACAGAAAACAATAATGTGGCTCCTGCCAGGGTAATAAAAGTGTATCAGCGTTACACCTGCTCTCTCGTACAGATCGCTTGCTCGTGACAGTAAATTAAGTACTGCAAAAATGGGTACAGTTTTCTCTGTGGCCATTGATGCTTCACATCATGGAAATATCAAATGTTTCTGAAGGCTGTTCATTACCCTGCGCTTGAGAGGAGAGCAATCCATTGCTGGCTCCATTATTTCCACGACAGCAAGGAAATGACTATGGGAGGTTTAAAAATGAAAAAATACAGCAAGGTTAGATGGATCGAACCTCGACAGCCTGTTGCCATTCGCCGCGGTCAGTGTTAACCCTGGGTCTGGAAGACACCACACTGTCTCCAGAGTAATGGAAAACCAGGACTACTTTTTGCTTGCAGCTAATTGCTGGTTCACAAACTGTGACGTTTGACCTTGAAAAATCTCCAGAAAACTTATTTTGAAGCGTGTCAGTGGTACGGCTCAGCTCCTCAGCCAGGAGACACCTCTGTCCCACAGCCAGAAGGAGCTTTAAGCGTTTGCTGGATACCAGACCCGCAAGGATCCGATGAGTTGAATCTTCAGTTCAGTAGAGCTACGCACCATGGAGGTGAGGGGTGGATGTGGCCGGCGTCTGAGTACAGCGTGCTAGCGTTGTCGTCTTTATAGTTTTAAAACTATAAAGAGCAAACTAATCTTACGTGCATTTGAGTTGATGCGATGAGATGGTCAACGTAGGGTCAGTCACAGCAAAAGAAAAGGGTGATAAAACTCTGGGTCGCAATATAAACCTGCCCTATGAGCACAGCAGGGCAACGCAGGAAAAGGCGACAGCCTACCCAGCTGCCAAGAGCCAGCTTCACATTTTTATCTCCGCAAAGAAAATTACCTTAGCCTGATTCAGTCCTTTCTCCAGAGGAAAACTCTTTGGTTTGGGGAAATCGTGAGCAGACTGAAGGGTTGAAAGCTGACTAAATACAGGCTGCATGGTGGGGGGTGTCCTGGGAAATGGGCTGATGTTTTACCCTCGTAGCCTGATTCGCTCCATGTGTGACAACGTAAGGAATTTATTGTCTGTCCTTACCTCACATGCTGGGGGGGGGGTGCATTGGTTTTTTTTTTTCTTTTGGAAACAGGCTTGGGCAGCGCTGAACTCTGCCTTCCTCTTGGTTAATTTGAAAGTCAGCTTTTTAAACAGAAAGTGCAATGACAACTCCATGAGTGGCTTTTTATGAATGAGCAAACCAAACAATGTCAAAACGCACTTCAGCTGTTAGCAAAGCAGCATTTATAATGAATTTCCAAAGCTTTCGGTAATTGAGCTGTGTGTTTGCGAGCGTGCGGTCTCTTGGCTGTACACTTGAGGGGAAAAAACACATGAGATGCCATGGGAAGCGATGCTTGTGCAGGAGAAAGTGTTGACTCTCGTGCATGTTGAGGTGGAGCTCGCTCTGTGCTGAGCTCTGCATGGGGGTGGCTGCACCAAGCTGATTCAAACTGACTCAGGGACCATCCCTGAGCTTGGGGACCGTCCCCGTGCCCAGCCACAGTGGCACAGCCACGCTGTCTCTTACAGCTGAACAAAATACCTGCATGGGCAGAGGGAAATGCAGGAGTCAGAGCCAGGGCTTGCGGTCATGTCATGATGGGGGGGCTGGGGACACTGGTGGGGGTTCTGGGCACAGCAGTAGTAGACCCACTTGGGGCTTTTTTTCATCACCGCAGCCTGACCGCTACCCAAGGAGGGTGTCTGCATGATGCTCTGCCCGACCACCACTCTGAGCAGCATATGAGGATCACGTATGAGACAGTTGAAAGCCTTCCTAAAAATCAGGCTGCAGGATATTTCTTATTTCTGCGCTTGCTGCAGGATGGGTGCCTGTTCAGAGGAGGAAATTAACTTGGTCTGACATGACTTGCTCTTGATAACGCCCTGGTGCCAATGCGCAGCTGCTCAGCCGCTCTGTGGTGGTTACAGCTTGTCCAGCCGAGTCCCTGCTCCGGCGTTTGCACAAGCGCTGACGTTAACTGGGCCGGGCTGCAATTCCCTGCCTCTCATTTCCTCCGTAACGCCGAGTGTTGGCTGCGCCATTGCCCAGGCAAGTGCCCCACCGGCCACGGACGTTTCCAGCCCTTGATGGAGAAGAAAACATCAGCAAAAGGGCTTCATATGGAGGGACAGGGCTAGGACAGGTTTATCACTGCAACATCTGGCTCGGGGCGTCCCTAAAGCATTTATTGCAGGGAGCTGGGAGGAAACACGTATAAATGAATCACGGGGAACCTTCTGCTTTTTTGTTCCCTCCATTTCTTATACTCAACCTCCCGAGGGCTGCCGGAGGCAGGTTGGAGGGGGGCCGCGGTGCTGCAGTCCCTGCAGACAGCTCCGCACCCTGGCCCAGGGCCCCACGTTCGCCGGCGCTGCTGCGGGGGCTCCCCAGCAAACCCCGCGGGCAGCGGTGCAGCCCTAAGGCTTTGGCTTAATAAAAAGCCGATGGGGAACCCGCAGGGTAATGCAGTTTTTGCTGTTTACTACACACAGTTAAGAATTAAAGAGGAAAAAGGGCACAGTTGGGATGTGTAGTGAAGGTGAGAGAACAAAATGCACTGGGGCTACAAGTGAAGCTGTTATGTTAATGAATCAAATTAGCAACTAGAAAAAAAATGTTGTGGTAGACAGATTTTAAGGAAATTGGAAATAGGTTCCAACGTGATACTTTTGCTCTAATTGTGGCAAAGGTGTCTTGATGCAAAACAAAACCATTGAGAAATGGCCTCTTCGTGTTATCGTGCAAACTAACTGGGGAAAAAATCCATCTTATTCACAGCAAGTTTGTTTTTACTGATCTTGTGCCTCTCAATTACTTTTTAATGGTCTGCATTGAAAAGAAATTCCTGTATGCACACTTGAGAATATGAAAACACCCAAATGATAGCTTATGATTTAGTAGGATTAAAGTATTATGTATGCAGGTGTAGCACGTTTCAGGTTATTAGTAATCCAATCTATTTTTTACGACATTATGGTGTAATTTTCTGTATGAAACTTCAATATAAGTCCTGAGCTGTATCGGAACATAAACTAAAATGTTCCTGACTGTCACTTTTCATGGTCTTTACTTTGATTAATAAATGCAACAAGAGCTGTAACGTTCTTCAATGCGAGGCTACGATCATCCTTCAATCAAAACGTGTCCCTCAGCTTTTTATAACTTTTCACATCAATATGTAAGGCTCGAGAAGGAGCAGCAATACGATTTCATTGCAACTGAAAGGCTGTGCGGAAGACGAGCGTATTTTTGCTGGCTGCAGCCAGCCAATCTCCTCGGCACGGTGAGCAGCGGTGTCCCTGGAGACTCGGTGTCACGTGCAGAGAGCTGGGGAGCAGAGGTGAGGCGCGTACTGCAAAACTGGACGTGGCTTTGGCACCCCGAATTTCAGACAGGTTTGACCTTACCTCATTGGGCACATTACTCGGAAATACCATTTTTCAAATGCACCCAAGGTCTGGTTGTGGAGCTGTACTCCAACATTCAGGCTTGTGTGAGACAGGAGTTGAATTGCAGCAACAGACTTTGGCGTTATACTCAGTAACACGATTTTGTAGCCACATAGTCTGCAACTCATGACAAATATAATCCAAACTGGGGCCTCAGGATGCAGCCGGGGTGCAGATAGGGATGAAGGATGTATGCTGCAATTCTCCTGCCCCACACAAGCGTCGGAGTGAATTTTGCGTTGCCCTTGTCCCCCAATGTCAGGAGGAAGCTCCTCCGCGTTCCCTCCGACCCGTCCTGCCAGCGCGGCTCAGGAGCCCTGGCCCCGCTGCGCATCAACCACGGAGGGGAAATAACTCACAGGCTTGCCAGGTTGGTCTGTTTTATTTCTGAATTACTCTTTACATTGTACAATATATAAAAATACAGAATACCCAAAAAAAATTCACAGTGTCTAAAGGCAGTGATTACAGTCTAGGTCACCTTTATACTAAAGTACCATCAAGTTCGATTGCATAGGAAGGGTGATGTGCCTTCACAACAGAGTCCAATAATACTCTCCAGGTTTTGCTGTTTTGGGGCAAGCATTCTGTGTTTGCGTAATAATTATTTCCCATGTATCCGAGATCCAGTATTGCATCTGTCACTCTCCCACCTCAATTACAGTCCTATCATTTCCATCTCACATACCGTTCATCCTCCCTAAACCTTCCTCTGTGGGAATGCTCCTAATGAACTGCATCGCTTTTAAGTATGCGTAGGTTTGGATGTTATCTAAGGAGGGGCGCGTGGATGGAAACCGCACTGCCATGCAGCTGGCTGGCTTTTATGTTGTCAAACATTTTGGTACTAGAAACCTGTTTGCTTCGGTTATTAATGGCCCATCCACGCCGACCTCTCCTTGACTACATGGCACACGAATTAGCAGCACCCCGCTCACGGGGGTTGCAGAACTAGAGTGCAGTGTTAATACTTTCCACGATCAGATTTGTTGAAAACCAAATTGCAGCTGGGAATTGCAGCAAGCCAAACGCTGCTCTTGCAGCACGGAACCCTCTCGAATGGCAGGGGTGAATTTGCAGCTGAGGCTGGAGGCAGAACAGAAAAAAATCAAGTTCAAGACCCAAACTTGTGTCGAATGCTATTGAGCACTTGTATTTGTGGCTATCTAAATAGCAGGTTGCTGGTTTTGCTCCTCCAGCCAGGACTAACGCAGACACTAAAATTTCCCAAAGGAGGAATTTCCAGGCAGAACGGCTGAGGCTGGATAAGCTCCACAAAGACCCAGCTCCAGAGGGGTTTTTGTCCAGTTTTGAAGGCTCTGGCAATCAGGCAGCATCAAAATTTGTGGATTTGCTCACCTACCCCAAATCTGCTCTTGAAGCCGTCTGAAGTTCTCTCCTAACAAACTTAAGGGGACGATTCACCTGTATGAGTCTGGGCCTTGGTCACCAGGGCTTTAAAGTGATCTGTTAAAAAAAAAAAAAGTCCTTCCAACCCAGTTTACTGGGTATTTCTCTGTTACGTCTGAGAGCTCCAAGGGGTGCTGTGCCCTGCCGTGCATGCGGGCTGGCTTGCGGGAGTGACGGGGCGAGGAATAGCTGCAGAGCCTTGACTGCTAATGCTGGAAGCTCCAGAGACACCAAGGGCACCAGGTGCCAGACTGCCATGGCCTGGTGGCTTTTTTTGACCCCTCTGAAAACCCAAAGCCATGGGTTTGCAGGGCTTCTCTTACCTAAATTTTGTACTAAAACCTCCTACTGTGACTATAAGGCAAGGCTTATAATGCCAATCAATAACTCAGAAAGCAGTTGCTAACTTCTTTAACATGGAAGATGACATTTTTCACATGCTAATAGATGATGTCTTTTCCTCTAATGGTACAATATTTGTTACTCCTACTTGCTATTTTAATTTTCTTTGCACAATTACTCCCTACTTATAATTACAAAAACAACAGAGTGATACACGAGAGATTTGGGAGGCTTATTCAGAAAATATAAGCAGTTAACAAGAATCTTTTTCTTAATCATTCTTAACCACAATGATTTAGGGGAGAATCAGCATTTCTAACTAGAAAAATCAATTTTCTTTTCAATTAAAAAATTATATTTCATTTACTTAAAAAGTGTTTTTTTAAACCTAACGGAAAGGATACTAGATTTTTACAGGGTTTTTTCTTCACTTTGTCCCTGTGGAATTTGAACACCAGCACTGCCTTTCTTATTCTAAGTTTCCTCTGCAGGCATTTTGCTAAATATATATATTGTGTGTGTATATATTATAAATATATACTGTATCTATCCACTGATAGATGTATACACTATTACAAAAAAAGAGTAAGTTGTTACACAAACTTTACATTTACATTTTTATATATATATATTTTTATATATATAACTCTCCCGCCACTACATTTGGTACAAAGAATAAATCAATCTCAGTGGACAGCAATTTCCTCTCCAGGTGGGCTTAACATCAGATTAACACTGGAGGCGTCGAATTGTCTGCATCAGACGTGGACTCCATTCCTACTCTCTATTGATTTCAAACCAACCATCTCATCTTCTGAACGTAAGGCATTAGGAACAGTGGTGGTAAGACAATACACATTCTTCTCCTACAGTATCTGTACAGTTCATATATTTAAGAGCAGCCCTGGCTCATATGCTGAACATTCAAGCGCACCTTCAGAGCAACAGCACCTCTTATGCTGCGGGTTCATCGTTAAGTGGTTTGTCTATTACTGAGCTGCACAAGTTATTTCTGGTGGGTGATAGCTGATCAAGTAAAGCAACTGCACAACACGGCCTGGATAACGCCATAATGCACACCCCTTCTGGAGCGAGACAGGCAGCCAATTCCACGGAAAAACAAAGAATGGCCTAATGAAAGAAGTTTCCGCTACATACTTGGCTGTAAGATTTCTATAATATTTTACATACTGTATAGCTGAATCCTATCCAAAGGGCTTGCAGAGAACCAAGGTCTCTTAGACCAACACAGGAACTGCCCAGGGTTCCTCTTCTCTATCTTAGATGTGAAAGAAAAAAACCATATATATATATATATATGTATATATATATAGCAAGATGAGTCTTTTGGAAAGCAATGCTCCCGAACTAAATGCATTTCCAGTGTACTTTAAGATGGCCTTAGGAATAGGAAATTTTAGCAAGTTTAACATTCAGCTGCAGGAGCAATTCAAGCTGCTACAGATACTACAGACCTTATGATCAAGCTGCCGAATTACCTGGATTGCAAGAATATCACTGAACATGGTGTCATTAACCTGCCACGCATTAGAGAGCTCATAAAAAAATGCAACCCTCACACTGCATTAACATCATCCTTAAAACACTGCACTCTCATGCAAGCATTAATTGAGTAATAAACGTTCTGATTTCTTTCTTTCGCTCTCTCTCTCTCTCTCCTGGATTCTACTTTCTGCTCAAATGGAGTCTACAGACCCTTGCTGTGATTGCCAATTATATGAAGAAGGGCTGAATCCATTTGGATGGCTGGTAAGAAGCAATGTCTTGATGAAACTATAACCACATGCACCACCCTGAAAGCATCTGCCCTCCAATAGCCTATGAAATATCCACCTCCTGACTGCAATGGCAGTAATGACCTATCTTGGTGAGCTGAACATTTAAATAATTTCAGCTGGTATGTGGCGCCTTGGGAAAAAAAAATCAGTTTACATCGTGTTATTCTGTGAAGCTGAAAATGGAAAAATGTTTAAGGAGGGGAAAAAAAAAAAGAAAAAGAAAGGAAAAATAGAAAATTTAAGTAATTGCAAGGTTTGACTGCTTGCATCCCCCCAGACTCCAGCTGCAACCCTGCCACGCACATGGTAATTGCAGAATGTGTCAATACAGGGAATCTTCTGAAGGGGAAGCTCGGACATGGCTTTAATTTTGCAATGGCTAGAGTGATCTTGGGAGCCAATGTTTTCTTCTGAATCACATAAAATAAAGCTGGGAAATCCCATCCTGATAGTCTAATGTAATAATTTTCAACCCCTAGGCTACATACTTGTTAGAACTACTTTAAGTGAGGATTTTCAGTGTTGCTGATGGGGACGTGGAAATTCAGTGAGACGGGGTGAATTCATTACAGTACGAGGCGCAAAGGCATCGCTCCTCAAATGGGGTTTAGGGGCCTGTGAAGAGCCCCCCTGCAGGCACTGGAACCTGCTATCAGTGCTCTCCTGCTTCCCTGGCAATCCTGCTTCACTCCTGCCGCGCTCGCCGCCGCGGCGCTGCCAGGCAGGGTTAGGGCCACCAAACCACTGTGCCTGCTTGGAGAGTTGCAGCAGGTTGCTTCAGACAGAGCTTTGAGGTCTGCATCAGCTCCTGACCCCGCTGCTTCAAATGCGAGTGTATTTATTTAAGGGCACCTCTCTCTCGCTTCCTCTGTTCCCTCTGTTTCACCCAGTGAGACCAGAGCAGAAGCAGGATGAGCTGCTAAATTAGAAAAACAGCCGCTGGAAATGATGGGCACCACTGAGCCTAAGGCATCCTCATGGCAGTGCTAATGACCCCACTTTATTACAAATATCCCTGCAGCCTTCAATCACTGCAAACTGAAGTCGAACAAAGTAATTTAAAAATGGGAGGCTACTTTATTCTTCCCTTCTGGTCAAACCACCATAACACAGGCTTACAGAGCCATGTTGGCTTTTCCTCGCAGGAAAAGCAATATACTTGTCATGAGCAACACAGTCTTTCTTCATTTCCTACCAGCTGCCTACGTGAAAGAGCTGAGCACACAGCCCAAGCTGGGCTTCCAAACAAGCAACTGCAAAGGAATAGCACTGAGAAACGATTGGTGTCAGCTTACAGCAAAATCTGAAATAAAGCGAAGACAAACAGGACCTCTGGGAACATGGCTGAGCCAATGGCCAAGCACGGGCATGGCAATTGCTCGAGTAAGATGCAGACGACACAGCCAAGCTCGGGACCACGTGGAGCTCATGCGCGTTTCGGGGTGTACTTTTATCTCATGCTCAGTATTGCAACATTCTAAAATCCTTAGCATCAGGAGTTCATTATAAATATTTAGAAACACTGAATGATAACAGCAGTGAACTTGTTCACGTTGCTAACACGTTGGATGTAATTGTACATTAAGCACCAGCAATAAGTTTCCTTTTTGCCAAACAATTATGTCAGACAAACATCTGGTTGTAGACAACATGGCTTCTGCATCAAACTAATACAGTTCTTATAGACACAGTTACACACATACACAAAATTACATTTCAAGGCTGGATATACTGTTTAATAATGCTACCACCCCAATTTACTTCAATAGCTGCAGCAGCATTTGTTTGTTGGGTTGTTTTTGTTCAGAAAAATTAAAGAAATATTGGCAAACATCACACATTACTCAGCTGTGTTACTATTTCATAGAGCACTGACTGGAAGACACTATAGGAATGTGCAGCAGACTTTCTGGGTCATGTCAGACTACAGAAACACTCCTTACAAAAATACCCTCCCCCTGCAAAGTCAGAATTATTCACTCTTTGAAAGTAAATGAACTAAAAACCAACAATAAAACAAGAGGAAAAATTAGCCCAAAGCATGGTGATTTCCCACAAGAAGAGCACGGCCTCTAAAGTTGCCTTTCCTGGCAGACGCAATCAGGATCAAAGCTGAACAAAAAGAGTTAAGACTGTCTCAGAAAAAAAGAAAAAGGAAGAAAGAAAAAAAGCCCATGGCTCTTGTGCGGCAATCATCACATCTTTTTTTCCAGTGATATAAACATCTTTGTTTGTTAGGCACTCCAAGTTCATGTCTCCGATGTTATTCCAACATTTACTTTTCTCAGTGTCTCACTGCCTGTATAATTTTCTTTTAATTAAGACTGGAAACATTCTGGAAAGCTTCTTTGGGTAATGCACTTTGTTTGTGTGTTGTTTCTCATCAGCTGAACTGCGTATTACCAAAGAAGGCTGTGGAGAGTATTTCCTGTAATATGAAAAGATTCTGTTGAAGATACAGGGAACACTGCCCTAGAAAGTTACTTTTTTTCTTTTTTTTTTGCAGAAACATAAAAAAAAAATCAAAAATAAAAAAAGAAAAGGAAAAGAAAACGTTCTTCAAGTTGTTGGCACGATGGAGTCCCACTCGGCCTGTCTCATGAGCTGCATGTCATCCAGTGCACCATTGCTACCCTGTCTCAGGAAGGATGCTCCTCACCAGACAGACACCCCTGCCCCAGGAGGCCACCTCTTGCCTTGCTTAGAGTGCACCCGTGTGTCGTGTGCTGCTGCGTGGTGGCCACTGAGCCCAGCACACTGCCACCTCCTTGACAACGTCGGCCTTGGACAGCAACGCTGATCTTCCAGCCACAAACAGTTGCAGTAGTAAGAGCCATCTCCAGCCAAATATCCACAAAAGCTCTGCAGAATGGTCCATATGCATTTTTGTCCTTGTAAGCAGATGGGCTGTTTACAAGAAATACAATTAACCAAAGGAAAAAAAAAAAGACTCTACTGTACAATATTTACATCTAGAGGCTGGGCCAGTATTTGGTCCATAAAATCAATTAAAAAAAAAATTCATATAGGAAGTGATCCAGTCCTGTAGGATCTGTCCATCATCAGCTGTTGGTAAAGGTCCTTCCGGGGGAGGCCTCGGGCCTGTAGTCATATTTATTCAGTGTACTGGGATAATAGGTTGTCGTGTACACATTGGTTTGCTGCAACGGGTAGAAGTTGGTCCTGTCATCCGGTATCAAATTGTTCTTGTTAAGTGTCTGTAAAAGAGAAAAGGAGATGACAGGCATGGCAATGGTGCCACATAATTACTCTTTTCTACCTGAAGACACCTCCCTCTCACCTGCCTTCTCCATCATGGTCTCTGTTGCAGCCACCACCGCCTTCCCTCCGGCTGGGAGAGTAAGACGGTACATCATACTCGCTATGGGGCTAGTCTGTGAGGGACCACAGCTCCTGCCAGGTCTCCTTCGATGGACCCGTCCTCAGCTACTGCTAGGGCCAGAACCCAGAGCCTTCTCCAGGGACCTGGAGTCTCCTGGTAGATGGTGTGCTGTCTGAACATCATTGTCACACAAAACCATGCTGGGCCTACACAAAAGTTGGTGATTAATGGCAGCGCTCAATCTAATCTCTTCCAAAATGCTCATGTTATAGCCTGCAGCTCCCTCTCAAACCAGTTGCCAAACAGCAGCTTTTTCTCTTTGGAAGAGCAGGTGTGCATTTACCTGATCTCCATCTCCATTGGTAGATATCCAGGTTTGGACCCCCCGATATTAAGTGTGTCACTTCTGTAAGCTACAGTATAAGTAACAAATCATGGTCACTTTTGGAAAAACTAAAATGACTTAAAAAAAATTTAACAACCATGTAACAATTGTTGGCAAAAACAACATAAAAAATGAGAACCACAAACGCCCCATGTACCATAAAAATTTAGAGATGGGGCTTTTCTCCCACCCCTCTTCCCCCCCTTCGCTTTTTTGCAAGAATTACTATTACCCTTCCCACCAGGAGGCAGATGTCCCTCTCCCCCCAGATTAAAGCCCATTGCTATGCCAGCTGTCACCTATGCATAAGGATGAAATTCCATTTGGGGGGGGTGTGCAAAAATTTTATGGAACTTTCTCTTTCATCTTTATAGTCACCTGATTTCTGTGAATTTGGCTGAGGAACATTTATGACAGTTTTTTCAACTAACCCCGGCTTAAATTTCTTATACATATCTCTGGCCTATGTCACTCCTACGTGCACCTTTAATGGTTGCCATGCAGGGAACTCACTCCTTTGATTTGGGAGTCAACAATAGGCATGTTTGCTACAGCATCCTCATGATCAGGGCACAGTACATTTAAAGAGGGCATGAGCATCTCTCCTGCCCGGAGCAGAGAGATGGAGAGGTCTAATGAGGCAGCTAGTCCTGGGACTTAATGGTTGTTCTGCCACAACCCAATGCGCCTGGGGGACCCGCTTTACCTCAGTTCCCCCTTGAGACAAACAGCTCATACCCGACCCAGCTCAGGGCAAGATGAGAATCAATTAACTAATGCTCAAGCTCATGAAATACCCACTCCATTAGCCTTACTTGACCCATCTAACTTCAGCCACCTAAACTTCAGGCATTGGGGCTCCACCGGCAAGCCAGGGAGAAGCCTCCTTCCTGCATGAAGGCAGGTGTGGATGAAAATTGCCTTCTGGGGGAGCCCCTGGCCCCCTCAGCCCCAGCAGCAGCAGGGCAACCTGCTGACAGTGGGTGCCTGACTTTTAGGAGGCTACAGTTAGGTGAGCGGGGTCTCGCCATGTGCCCGTGCCCATGGCACAGCCAGGGCTTAGCCACATCCCAGCTGTGACCACTGAAACGATCAGAGCTACCCCTAGGCTCGAAGACAAGACCACAGGCAGCACATTTCTCTCCCAATTTCTTTGTAATCGAGTAATTTTGCTGCATGGGGAGGGGGAGAGGAGGAGGAAGAAAAGAAAATGCTTTCTTCTAAACCGATAGCAGACTTACAGCTATAGCTACCCTGGGAGCTGCGACTCCCAGCTTCAGCCAAGACATTAGGAGGAAAGGCTTTTTTATGGCAAAAGTATCCTGGCAAAGAAATTTCCCAATTGCTGAACTACCGAATAACTTTTTTGGAGATGGGCGCTACCTGAAACATCTCATACATGAAACCCAGAGGAGATGCAGCCTCCTCCTGGTCTGACTGTGATCTTTCCCTGCCTGGACTCTAAAATGAGTTCGCAGCACATCACTTGTGGGAAGCAATGAGAGAATTTGTATAGGCATGCTCAAAGTGACAAGTATTTCCAAGGAATGAGGATTTGTGCCCTTCAATATGGAAGGAAGAAAAGAAAAATCATGCTTTGCTCCCAGTCACCCAAAGAAATATAAAAATAGTGTGGGCAACTGTCTGCTGCTTTGTGCTGGAGGCTGGGAAACAAGGAAGCCAGGCTCAGTCCTCTGCTGCTTGCTATGCTTCCTTGGGAAATCCAATTAACTTGCTCTCTGCTTCAGTGTCTTCTGACCCAGCTTGATAAAAACGATTGAGATCCGCTGTAGAAATGCACTTTGCTAAGTACTACCACTGAGCATTTGGGGGAACTGCTCTCTGGCGAACACCACAAGTGTTCATACCGGCTGTACACGATGACTGCTATTTGGGTGCCTCTAGCCCACGATACCCACTGCAGGCAGCGTAACCTCACGGCCACGGTCCAGCACAGCAGGAGGGAGAGGCTGATTCCCACTGCCGCACTCCCCGGGCTCTCTGGAAGGTGGTCCAGCATCCAGGCCTCATGTGGGTCACTTTTCAGGACGGTTAAGATTCATGACATGCCAGGATTACCTCCTCTGAAATTTAGTGACATCAAAATCCTGACCTGGGATGGCTCAGGACCATCTTGATCTCAGGACAAAGACCTCTGGACTCTACTTTTTTGGCTTTCAGTTGGAAAATCTGTATGAATTTCAACATGTCCCACAGTGTTTAAAACTAGCCCCTTACAGCAGACTTAGCATTTAATTAACATGATTTGCATTTTTTTCTCTCTCTCATCTTACTTTCATATAACATTTAATTAGGAAAAAAACCCACAACTGATCCTTTGCTCTTTTTTGGCTTTATTTTCGATGGAGGGCTTATATCTTAGGAAAATACCTTATGAAAATGGTTTAGTGGAATTTATAATGCAATTAGCTGCAAAGAATTTGTCTCCAGAAATGCTGCGATGGCAGTACAGTCCTAAATCAGCATGATCAATGTGCACTGCCTTAACATTTCCCCACACAAACTTATTGTTTGTCTCATTTTAATAAATAGATGATTAGGTTCCTTGGCACTAGGAACTGGTTGATATTTTGAAGCAGGGAAATTAGGCAGCAGTGAATTTGAGAGATGTACACATACGTACTCATGCATGCACTGCAGGGGAAGAGGTGCAGTGTTACATCTCTCTGGGTGGGCTCCCACGCTGTTTTTACTCAGAGCTTTAACCTTTGCTCTCATCCTGCAATTCTTTGCTGTGACAGTACAGAGATGGCCAACGACTTTCCCTGTGGAAGATATTCCCCCAGCGCTATATGGGTTATGCTGTCAAGGTCAGAGCCTCCTGACAATTGAACTCACTGGAGTTACTGTGGGCATGAAACCAGCCTGCTGCGCCCATAGGTGTTCCCACCAATATTTATCAGTCCCAATGGGAAAGGCCAAGAGTCATCACTGCAGCACAACTACAGTCGATCACAAAAACTAACACAGAACAGACCCTTGCTCACAGCCCAGCTCCTACGAGTGCCTCTTCACCTTAGCCACCTCTGAGCCAAGTCCCCCGTATTACAGTGGCCAAAAGTGGTTGCCATATGCATACATTTAATTTTGTTCAGCTTTCTCCATTGATATTTTTAGCCTAAGTCATCATTCAGATTTTCCATTTGTTACTTTTTCTCCAGCAATGCCTTGCCACTACGCCCCCAAATTCTGCCTCTGCTCCAAATCATTAAGTCATAATCCACTGACCTACTTGCTTACATTCTCCCAGATGTATCAAAACATCTTCATGTGTAACAGTATTGGACTTTCAGAACTACTCCCATCCTACAGCTGTATGTACAAGCTGTATAAACATTTCTTATACACATAAACAGATCAAATGTTTCAATTTTCAATAAACAGTCACGAAAGTTTCAAAACTTGATTTAAAAAGGGGATGAACATCTCTCCACCCCCAATTAAAAGGAATTCCATATAGTTTTTGAGAAGCTGAAGTGAAAAGGATGCTTCCAAAAGCATCTGATACACATACAACTAATACCAAAATAAGGGCCATAAGGGAGTTCCCATAGGGTGACAGGCAATGGCAAGATTTCCTTAATCTTCCCACACAGAAAGCACTCAGCTTTCTGGAGCTCAGCATTCTCTTTGAGCTCCAGATCTTCTTTTCTATTTTGGGGGTGGTGTGGGGGAAGAGTCAGCAAGTTTCCCAAGAGTTTCGTAGGTTAGTCTTCACCAACTACGCAGTACTACAGTCCCCATGATGTCAGTGAGCGAGGACAGTTTTCCCCAGCCTCACAGTTTCTCCACTATTTCTCTGTCGACAGCTGTAATTTCAGTTCTTCCACCTCCCACCCATGACACTTTCCTCTTTAAAAAGGTAAAAAGAAGAAAGAAGAATTTGGGTGACCTTCCTGGGCAGCTTCAAATCACTCTGTCTAGCATTTATGTTTAAGTTATGACCATTTTCACCTCTGCAGGGGCTGAACAACGCAGCGCGCACCTTTCCAATGGGCATGACTCATCAGAGATGTGTCCCCTGTGCCAGGACTGACTGCAGAGTTGGAAGTTTCCATCTTGCAAGTTTGTTTGTAATGTTGAACATCCCAGTGTACTACAAAGAAAAACTTCCCCTTTCCTTCATCACAAAGTGAGCGCAGGCACTAAGGAACCAAGGGCAACAACTCCAATCACTGCTAACCCTGGTCATCCACTGTGGACGTAGGCAAAGGTCTAAAATTAGGGTCCTGGTAGCAGACAGCAACTTTGTAGTCAACCCGTTCCTCTTAGCAATATCCAAATCAAGCCCATGTGCATCCTCCATCCTGCCTCTGCAGAAATCAGGGACAGAATTCCAACTGAACTCAGTCGCACAATTAGCCCTAAAAGAATTAAAGTAGCGTTTCAGAATTTCCTTGGAACAGCATCCAACAAACTTCCTGTAGCAGCAGTGGGATGGCCATTCCTCCCCCTCATCCCCCAGGAAAATGGTGGGATAAGGGGGTTGTGCAATGATGTAAGAAAGCCAAGATCCAACATTTAGCTTCTTCTGTGCTCCTTTTAAGTCGTTGGTTTCTTGCAGTGAAATCAGATTGAGCAAAATGCCTTTTCGATGCAGATCAGCCTTTTTATGGAGCTAGCCATGCCTTCTTGTTAAAGGATGTTACTTTTTGTGTTCTAGGAACATTAGTCAAATGACTTAGGGTTGTGGAAATATATTCATATTATGAAACACTTCCCACAGCTTGTACATCTCTGGAAGTACCAAGGCAGAGATCTCAGAATTATAATTAACCAGTAAATTTGGAAATAATTAGCATAATAATTGCATTTCAACAAAATAAACCATACAACTAAAATAACCTCTTTTGGCAATAATTGACACCAGGAAAATAAATGACGTCTGGCCCACCCACGTGCTCCCTTTCTTCTGATCCACCGGATGCCACAACACTGCTGTGCCTCTCGAGCGATGCATTACAAATGACCCTAGAAAGACGGAAAGTTGCCAGAAAGACCTTATGAGACCCGTGTATTTACAGCAAGCTAAGAGTGATTTTTAAGACTTTAATGATTCTTATTTCTGATCTTTCTTAAAAATTTACTTAGTGTCTTACACTAAACAAACTATCTCACCTGACGCTTTTATAAAATCTCTTGAGCTCTGCCTACACTGAAGTCAAAGGCAGCAGCGGCCAGAGTTTATGTGTTGAGGTTTTTCTGATGAATTCAATAAGGCTGTTTGCAGGATTTACAGTGAAGTGTAGATGTACAGATGAGGAACCTATTTTCTATATAAGAAGGTTTTTCCTCTCAAGAAGAGATACAAAAAAATCCCACTGGGACACTAAACTTATGATTGCATGTTCTTTTTGGATGGAAGCTTACCATATTTTTAGACTGGAAATTCTTTGTTCACTGTTATTGGTAAATAAATTAAACAACACCCAAGTGACAGCAGCATCTGTAGATGTGCTCGGGTTGACAATGGAACTAACATTCAATTATAAGAAAATGAATAGCTACAGTTTTCTATAGCTGTTTGAAAATAGCTATTTTATCCTTATACTTAGGGGGGAGTGAGGTTATATTACTGCCATTTTAAACTTATAAAAACCTTCAGAGTTGGCAACATAAAGGACCATTGTTAGAAAGATGCTTTGGAACATCTCTGACTTTAAGCACATGAGTAAGATGACAAACTGTATGTAATAGCAAGGCAAACTGAAGTGAGTCCCTGCTTAGAGCTAAATCCAGGTTTAAGTATTTTTCTGAACTGGAAACTGAAGTCCGAGGAGTTGATGGAAATCTTCCCACTGGCAAGCACAGGTGTCTAGCCTAAAGCTTGTTATTTATCCCTGGCTTGCCAGTAATTTGGTGGTGGCAACACCCATGACATGGCTTCCAGACACAATAGAGGAATTCAGGGCTGCCCCAAGCTGCTTCCCAATATTGCTGGTGCACAGGATGTAGCAGACATGATCTCAGCTGTGTGGGAAGGTGTAAACTGTCTCCTTGCTGCACTACTATGCTTCAGTGTCTGCCCTTCCTGGGTCCCTCACGTATACTATAGTGTTACTACAGGGGCTCATGAGTTGAGCTACAGCACCTGCCTTCGTGCATGCTCTAGTACTCAAACTAACTCACCAGGGGTATAATCACTGCCTTCTAAAACTAAATTTAGTAATCTGCATTGGGTGCAGATGATCATCTAGAGCAACTGGGCTAGACTGGGCTTCCGCTGATGGTAACTAGTAAGGCCACAGTGGCCGGCTGTCGGTCTGTCTGGGGAAGGCAGTTCTCACTGCCTCGTCACAGTTATATCGGAGCAAGCAGCCCTGAGTCTTCAGATGGCCTCAGAGCTGCTTATTCTGGTGAATTACCAACACAAGTCATGCAGCCTGGTGCCAGCCCAGAGCGCTACATTTAGACTGAGAATTGTAAAGGTGTAACTGCAGTGGTGCAAAAAAAAAAAAAAAGTAGTAAAAATAGAAATAAAAGTAAAAACTGGCCTAATTTGCCATCTGCTAACTCCGTTCAGTCTCTTACAGTCTTATTGCTTTCCAAGTATCTCCCACCCTCTAAATAGCTGCTTTTTGATTATTTTCCTCAAGATTGCTTTGTTTTCTCCCCATGCTGCATCTCACCTTGTTATTTCCTCTCTACATTTATAATCTCCCCAGGTCATTTTCCATTATTTCTATAGCAATGGCTGTTTTTTTGACACACCTCCCAGTTTAATATCTTCTGCTAGTTTAATTAACACACTGACTGCACCCTCTCCAAGCTCATTAATGAAGTATTAAATAAAGCCAAACCTTGCATTACTGCTCGCGGTGTCCCACACAACTCCTTCCCATAGCCCCGTATATTCCCATTAACAATTGCCTGATGTTCACAGTCCATTAGCCAGGTTTCAATCTCTGCAGCAGTGTTCCTGTCCAAGCCAATTTCTACTTACACGTCACAAGATTATTTAAGACACCAATATCATCCTCTTTTCTTTAGGTGTATGGACCAGTGAAGCTACATTTTTAGCCAGCTGAGAATCTGCCCTTAAGCAGCTCAGTCTCGTGCTTTCCCTTCATCCTCTAATGCTGAAACTCTGTGCAAAAAGTTATCCATGTTTGATTTCTTCCTGCTCAGCACTGGGTCCAGGCTCAGCTGTCAGTTCAGCACAACCACCTTTCATTTCGTCAGGGTATGTGACATGTTGCCTCCCAAATATTAATTCAGATTTGCCTGCATATTAACACTGACACAGATTTGTTTCAATGAGGTTCCATCGCTGTAACTGAAGGCACAGTCGAGCCAATCCCCTGTTTCTCCTGGTTTCACTCTCTAGTATGGCCCCAACTCTGCCAAATTTTAAAGACCAAGCAGGATTTAACATCTCATTGATATGCTTTGTTGAATGGGGAAGGTCCAGGCGTACTCTGTCGATTGTGGGCCTGTATGATTACAGATAGTTTCTCATATCCCCAAATCCAGCTGGCGTTTCTCACACAGACTTATTGGAGCTACTTGTGTGACTTTAGTGCATTGGACTTTGGTAGCTTAACGGTGACTCAATTAGCTGGGAGGAAATTGGCCTGCTTTATACAAACGCTTTTGTATTACCTTTGCATTTCATGGCACTGGGGGTTTGCCCAAGATCCATGATATTTATAAAGGTAATTGGAGTTGTTCATTAGCTGGTTCTCACAGACTCTGGGATACGGTCCATCTAGATTCCTTCATCCACAGATTTTCAGTTCTTTCCTTTATTCACACGCTTTGTGCCAAATGTCAGGACGATGTTAGAGCTGACTTAATGAGGATTCCCCCAGCTATAGGGGAATGCAGGCAGAGCGACTCCTGCTTAGCCTACACCAAACCTGTTGTGCATATATAAATGATGCACCAGGGCAAGGTGGCAATGGATGTAGTGTTGCTGCAGTCTGTGCAGCCTGTGTGGTGGCAGCAGCCAGCACACCCTGAGCAGCCCTGAGCTTTCAATTGCTCTTTAGGACAGGCCGGTCATGGTTCAGGAAAAAACAGCTCAGGTATTTCAGCTGTCCTCTCTCAGAGCTGCCAAACACATTCTGGACATTGAGCTCCAGTTCTGAATACTGACACAGCTATCTTTATTTTGTAGGTATGAAGTGAGATTGCTTTATAATTCTACTTAAAAATCCATTATTCACTAGTGGAGCTATTCCAGATGAATAGTGAGGCAGCTCCCCTCCAAGTGTACCACAAAGGTTATGTTTTCTGGTATTTATTGTTTGTCCAATATTATCCTCTCCCTTTACTTTAGCTCCCTGCCTCTTTCACGGCTCCCTTTAAACTCTTCCGCAAACACATAATTAATTCCTCCTGCGTATCTTGGAGGCACTGAGGATTTCCCAGTTCAGCTAATGCGCGTAACACTGCCAGCCAGAGCTTTGAGGAGACGAGGAGGTAAGAACCACTTCAAGCACCTGGACCAAGGAAGAACCATTAAGTTTCAGCAAATGAGGCTAGGGTATATTTGAAATATTCCTCTTCTGACCAGTAGAGGGAAGTCATGTAAATACACAGCAGTCAGTGCAGTGTGATTTTGTTGTTCCCATTCCTGCAGTTCTTCTTTGTTTAATTCTCCTTCTTCCAGCACAGGTGGGTGGGTGGCGGCAGATACATGTCAACCTCAGAGAAATTACGAAAGGCAAAAATTGCAAGAAAAGGGTAATATCAATAATTAGATCAATGAGTGTAGCTGGAAAAATCAGATGAACTTTTGAACACATCTGCCCATCTTCAGGTCTGAAATAGCAGCTCACATGTTCAAAAACCTGCCAGCTTTTTCCAGCTATACTTTATTTTATATATATACTTATATATATATATTATATATACTTCTATACTTTTCCAGCTATACTTTATTTATAATCAAAAACAAAACAAAACAAAACTTGTCTGCCTACAAACCTGCCTTGCCTGCATCCACAGATTACCACAGCTGCAGTAATACAACCCCAAAGAAAGGCTGGTGTGAGCATCCATGATGACTAGCCTAGCCTGCAAGAAGGCAGAGCATGGACCATATCCCTGACCTGAGTGTAGAGGAGATATGCCTTGTCGTACAAGGAGGAGGCAAGAAGGCTGAGTCAATAGAGAAAAACATGACAGGATGAATATGAAGCATCTACCCCCAGTGTCACTTAAAACTTATCAACATGGCTTAAAGAGGAAAACAAAAAGTCATTCCAAAAGCTGGACTCTCTCAAAATGGTGGGGGAGGAGGAACAATGTGTATTCCCACCTCATGGTGAGCAGCAACATCCCTACGAAGTAATGAAGGGTTTGTATGAAAACCAGGTGGAGCGGGGACCAGTTCCCGTTGGGGGACAGTTGTGAGCGGCTGCTTAGCATCCCAGAGGGAGCAGGCGCAAGGAAACATTCAGATCAGAATTGGCAGTTTCCCCTACTCTTAAATAATGTATCTATGAGAGGGAGATATCTGTGACTTGCACACAGCAACCCGCTGAGCCACTGCTGCTGTGGGGTGAGGACACCTCCAGGAGATGAACATCACTCTACAGGCACAATCACCCTAGGACAGCCACACCTCCAGGCATGCTTGACTGCTCAATTTGACTCGACCCAATGATATAAAGGGGAGAAAAGACACTAATAGATTTTGACTGAGACGCACCACTTAATCCTTTTTTCCCCATCAGTAAGCTCTCGTGCTTTCCCTTCCTAGCAGGTATTATGTAAATTGAGAGTCCCCTGAAGTGATATTTGCAACTGCAGGATCATACAAGAAAGGGCACAACGCTCCTTTGCCAATACAACCCCCTGCCCTTACTATTCTTTTTCAAATATACTATACTCATGGTAAGTACTAAAAATATGTACTCTACCATCCAAGCACTTAATGTTCTTAAATGCCACTTTGTTCAGGGGAAATAGTCTTTGTTAAACATGAAATTCACTGGGAACAAAATTTATGTTTCAATATGATTTACTATATTTATATACATATATGTATTTATTTTTTTCCAGCTGATTGCATCAGCTAAATCTCTCTCTAAAATGCCATACAGCTAAAGCAAATACTTAAGGGAGGCTGTTGATAACTTATTGATGATGTTGGGTATCATCAACTGCTGGCTTATGTCTGAACTTTACAGCCACTTCCTGGGGCTTAAATGATGCACAGCGAAAGGGTCATCAGGAAAAGAAAAAAGCTTATATCACAGTGCTATCAGTGTATGTGCTGTGATCACTACAAATAAACGGGTTAGCCAATTTTAGTTGAAGTAGCAACATATCAAATTAAATGACAGGACACTGAAGCCCTAAGTTTTCCATCACAGAGGGAAACAAACATTCTCAGAGACCAAGGCTGACTTAGACAAACATTCCTCTAGGGCACCTGACAGTAGTTAAAGCTCATTTAAACTTGAACCACTGGCTGTCTCCCTGCTATAAAAAAGGTGTGATTTTCAGCAGCAATGAAAATGACCATCACCAAGAGAGAGACATTTAAAATCCATACAGGGATCCACTTTCCTATACCCTGAACTTTAATTTTTTTTTAGTGTTGAAAGCCACACCAAACACCCAGCCTGTTGTTTTATTCAGAAGGATTCTTTTTCCAAAGACAGAATTGGTTTCTGTTTCATAACCCTCCATGTTGGTATTTTATTGCCATGAATTATTTGGGATTAGTAATGAAGTGTAGATCACAGTGTCCGGAGTCCTTCGCAGGGGGTGTCTGTTCTGCACTGTTATTTGATTCTCAACAGCATTGTTCTCACTTGATTAAAAAATATTTATTGTAGCTTCTAATTAACACAGAGTCCCAAGTGAACTACTGAATATTCCCCCCATTTTCTGGTAGCTGCATTTATATTTGCTGTATAACCGTGGGCAAGTGCAGGTCTCACAGTCCTACTGAAGTTAATGTCTATTGTTCTGATGTCCTCCTAGAAACTTCAGGTATCGGGTGATACATCAAATATTTATTTTCCCTCTTTCATTGCCACATCCTGCAAAATCACTCAGTTCTCACCTCATCTTCCTCCACAATAAATGTGCTTATTGACATAAATGACTGTTTTGCTTGAGCACAACTCCAGTGTTTGGCCCTTAGCTTCTATGAGAGCAGCGGTGATGCCCCAGAGCAGATGCAATGCTCAGGTGCTTCCTCAGCTTAGTTGAGGCATCAGTACAGAAAGAGTTTGACTGCATGACTCATGACTAAAGCTGCGTTTAAGGAAGGAAGGACAGAGGGAGGTCTGTCCGGCACAATGGAGAAGAAAATCTGCAGAATCATCATAACCATCCTGCAAACTTGTATTTCTCCCTAATCCCATCTGGCCTGATCCAAAGGCCATCGGATTTTGGATTTGGACCAATGTGCAGGCACCTTTGCCTGTTCAAATCCCGTGTAGGATAAAATGTTGGCTCTCTTTATTGGCAGAGGATTTAGCAATAGGAAGAAGTTCAGTCCAAACCCTTTCTCCATGTGTGGCTCTTCCAAGAGCTCCTAATTCACAAGGGCTCAACCTTGGCCCTACATCCTCCCACTTCTACTGCAGGATCATCTGGCTTTCCATCAGCATGACTCTAATAAGTAACTCACATGAGTAAGTCACTGAGTAGCTGAAGCAAAATGTTAAAAAAGAGGATCTCCTCTGTGTTTTGATAGCCAGTTATTAACTAATCGGCGTGGCAGTACTGGGAAAGTTGTAGGTGGTTCTGTAACCCATCATGCCAAAATGTGAAGAGCAGATAATTTTTATTTCATTATGCTCTTGTTCTGCACAGTCTTCAATATTGTCAGAGTGCTGTATGAACTTTAACCAATTAATGAAACATGAACTGCTTATTAGGTGACCCAAAAGGTCTCTCCCCTACGATCTGTGAATAACAAATCAAAATCAACGCGCTGCTGGTAAATGCATATGCATGAAATCTTTTAAGACATCATGGCTAAAATAGCTAATAATAAACCTCACAGCATTCTTGAGAAAGCAAAACAGGAAGGGAAAAGAAGCCAGCAAAAATAAAACACTTCTGCAAAACACTGCCTAGGCAAGTTAGCATCAGCTAAATGATCAATAGGTCACCATTATGTATGATATTTACATCTGATCTGCATTACTGCATTGCTGTGCTGAAATGTCCAACAAGGCTCATATCAGCTAGCACTTCCTTCATTAAAATCTGCCTTCATATAAAATTCACCTTGATTTATGAGTTTGCATTCAGTGCTGTACATTTGAATGTAACACTGCCAAACTTTCTACTGTGTTCACCTGCTGGTTGGAGAGCAGAGATATTTCAAGATGAAAACAAACTAAAGATGGTTGCAGAAGGCTTATTATTATCAAAGAATGGAAAATAATAGACTTGTGCATATGCTCAGCCTTCTGCTACCGTCATGTCACTGTGTATTATCATTTTCGGTTACTGAAAAGTAGTCTACACACCATGTATTTCCTTAATTGTGGATTTATTAACTCTCTCACACACACACACACAAACTTACAATGATTCTTCTGCTTTCATTACCTAAAAAATATTGGGGGCAGTTTTCTTGGTATCTGCTGAATAGAAACTTACTTGGGTTTAGAATCTGGAATTTCAGGTGTTTTCACTTTCTTTCATACATACATATTTTAAATTCACATGGGCCCATATCCAAGCTCAGTCCAACCCTCATTTTCCAGAAGGTGAATTTTAGCTCCTCCATCATTTGAACATTAATTGTGTAGCATCACAATAAAACCACACATGTTCCTTGAAGGCATGAAAAACTCCCTCCTGACCCTTAGAAAAATCTGCCAGTTATTCCTGAATATAAAGCTGGCTAATAACAAGTTCTGTAAGTAATTACACAGCACAGAGCACACAGAGCCTTCCTCTTACTGCACTAATGCTATATACTTCAAGGGAACATTGAGGAGTGGCAAATGTGTAATATTAAATGAGACATTTTCAGGCAAGAGTTTAAGAAAGGAGGGCCAATATAGAAGATGAACATAAGGAAATATTCAACAGGAATAGAGAAAAGGCGCTTCACTTGATAAACAGATTTTACCCTTTCTGCTGCCTCATTCACCACTCTGAAAGTGTATGACTTCCAAGTTCTTCTCAGCAAGAAGAAGTTGCTCCTAAACATTTAGTTTTGGTCTGTCCAAGGACTGCAGATTTATGCACTTGAACTCTTTCACTTCCTAACATTCTATAAATAAGCCCCATCTGGTCTATCTCTCCTTGTGTCCAAGTCCCTTCTCCCCCCAGCGTAACTCATACAGTCCCAGTTAGCTAATGCCTTCCTTTAAATAAACTAGACTTTTCAAAACTTGATCTAATGCCTAGGCTCTTAATGTCCCTCAAAAGAAGACTCTAACAGCTGCTCACTGTTACTACACACTAGATCAAGTATTCAGAGATGGATCTATCAAAGAGGTCAACTCCCTCCTGATACTACATTAACTAATCTGCTGCTATTTTAAACTTTGCTTAGCTTTGTTATTACTTCTAGTCCGCTGCACCATTCAGCGTAGACATATTGCATTTCATAATGCTTTTACCCAATTGGTCAAGATCATTCTGTGAACAACTTCATCCTTCTAAATTTTAACCATTCTTCCTATTTTAGCATCATCTGATAATATATGATAGCACAACATAAATCATGAAGAAAATGTTAGTTCAAAGCCAACCCTGTAACTACCTGCTTTTGGCCACAAAAATAAATTTGTCTCTTTTCTTCATTGTTTGCTATGTAAGAAACAAGGGGATACTTTTGCTCATCTCTTTATTCCTCCAAGCTTTTCTCATCTGGATCTTCCTATTGACTTTGCCACAACTGCTCACATAACTGAAAGGATTACTCTCATAGTTTGAAGCTTCCAGGATCAGGTCCCAGTTCTTTACCTGTCTTAATAATTTATTACCTAACCCGTATATGCAGAGTGTGTAGAATAATACATCCTGTGAAACTTTGTTAAAAGCCTCTGAAAATCCCAATATGTCTGCTGCTTCCCTCCTATCTAGATCAATATTTATTTAATTTAAAAAAGGAATCCAATTTGCTTGACATGATTTACTTTCCACAAATCCATGCTGACTCACATTATGATGCTGCACCCTTATTAAACTGCATGCAACTGTAGCCTTATGCTGCTAGGAAATGTATTTTTGAGACTGCTTTTACAGGCAGTGGGATCCTCTGAGGGACTGCAATGCCCAATACAAGGAATTCAGCACATGTTTATTGCCAAACTGGCCTGTTATTTTCCAGCTCAAACTGTTTTCCTTTAAAACACCAAAACATTGACTCTTTTCAAATGATTTGATGCAAGCTCTTAGTTCTGATGCGTATTCACATTGCAAATCATGGCCATGTATCAGGAATCATCCTGTGCCCAGCATTATAAAATCTTTATGTAGAAACAGTCCCCAATACCCAGGGAGTTTAAACTATGGCAACAGTCCCACTGTTGATCTTATTGTTGGGTCTCAGTCAGAAGCCAGGCCAGATCAGCAGAAACAGACAATCAAAATGTCAACAGCACATAGCAATAGAAAGGAGCAAGCAGCTGCAGGGTTTCCTTCTGGTTTGTGTTCATGTCCCAAATAACGCTCCACACTGTTCAAGTGACCTTAGGCAGGCTTTTTCTCCTGTGGCAACATGAAGCCCCTTCACCCATCCCACTGCTCACTTCTCTGATCCCACGCCTCACCTGGAGACTGATGCTCAAATGCAACTATGCGCTACCATCTCAGCATATCGTCTCTTGCGCCCTTAGTCCTATCTGCTCAGATAACGGGTGATGTTCTCTTTAGCAAGCAGACATGCCAACAGAGTATGCCACTTCAACACTCATCTTCTCCTAAGACTTCAACTCCCAATTCTGCTGCTATCATTGAATTCTGCATGGCTGCCTGGGGTAAGTTCTGTCCAGTACTGATAGAGGGGGCAGAACCCTCTCTGCTTTCTCATTCTCTCCAATTTGGCAGTTCCCAAAGCATTTCCAGAACCTCATCCTACCAATAAGCATTTTCCCAGCTATTTGTCTAATGAAGTTTCCATTTTTATTCTTCCTCCCCTCCGTTTCCTCTTACCATGCACTAACAATGCACTGAACTGAGCTCTTACTGATTTCTTAGAGGGCAATTTGTATGCATACAATAGTCAGAATGGGCTGGAGTATCTTGGTATTTACTTGCCAGACTGGCATTCATCAGGACTGTGAAACAGAACACAATCCCATTGCAGTAATGGGACTTTTTAACCCTTTTGTGACAGTACGGCTAAATGCCCCTTCAACCTCACGTGTAATGCCAACAGCTGGGCACAGAAACACAAACCTACCCAATTCCAACCATGACATAAATACAGAATTTGTTCAGGTGGTATCAAGCTTTTGTGGTATTTCTCATCAAGCACCCTACCTTGAACTCCATAGGGGTGTACTTCTCATTCTTGGGGGTTGTGTTGCCCTTGTAATGGAGATGGTTGGGAGTGGTTGGGTGGATAACGGTCGACTCCTGGGACTGCCTCTGACAGCGCTGGCAGTACACGTAAATCACAAATGTTAAGAGGCTAGAGCCGAAGAAACAGGAGACCCCAGTGGCAATCAGATGGATGAGACTAAAACCTGCAAGAGAAATGACAAGAGATGCTATTTTTAAAGAACAGCCTTTTTCCCTCTCCCGACAAGACCACAGGTGCAAATCAGAGCTATGACATCTCGGGATCAACATTAATAAGCTGTTGAAGCCAGAGTCTTACGTTCTAACATAAACTGACATAATCTCCCTGCAAATCGGTCTCCCCACTGCAGCTCTGCCTTGTGCAGTTTAACAGGTTCATGCATTGTTTTCTCAAAGCTCCCTCCCTGTCTCTCCTCTCTCCCCTCTATTGATACTGAAACTAAACATTATGTTAAGCTGACAGCTAAAGAAATGAGCCATACAAACAATGCACATTAATGGATTCCAAAGCATGTGTGTGTCATGGAAATAAGGGGATAAAAATGCTCAGTGTTTCTCTGAAGGGGAAGGAAGGGAGGGGAAAGCCCTTTTTGTCGGCTGCCCAAAATGCCTGTGGGACTGTGTGTGGGGTGGGGGAGATACACATTCCTCCCCCATGTAATCCAAGCGTGCTCAGCATTCTTGCTTATTCACGGGGCAGCACTGCCTTGGCCATGTCTGCACTACCTCTGAGGTGTATTTGTGCCACTATCAGTGAAACAGGGGTCCCCAGGGGAATGGGAAAGATATGGTAGAAAAAGGAAAGGGGGGAACTGCTTGAAAAACACTTCTTTATTGGCTTTCTCTGCAAACTGCAAAGATAGGAAGCCAGTTGCAGGCAGGTGCTGGTGGGGTAGCTACAGTGCAAATATTTCAAGAAGAAAAGCTGTTGGACTATAAAAGCCTCCTATAGAGATCTCTCCACGTGGGATTGCAGCAGCATCCTCCAAGCGCAGTGCTGACCTCTGGAAGGAGCTGTAGTTGTGCATCCCATGAGCCAGGAGGTGCTGAACTCACAACTCCGGCTGGTGGGGGGAAGACAAAGTCAAATAGTACTCCTCATTCCTCCCTCACCTCAGAGGGTCTTAAACCCCATGGTAAAACAAACCACCAACAGATCTCCACTGACAACAGAACAAACAGTAGCAACCTTTACACCCACCAAGTTAACAAAGCAACCAGAAGCAATCTTGGGTGGCAAAACTTTATGAACCTGTTGCCTTTTGCTATGTGCAGGGGTGATCTACAGAAAAAGAATCAACGATGATGACTCCAAATGCTACTGCCTTTCCTCTGCCTTTGCTCTGTCGTCTTTCAAAGAGGAGTAACAGGGGCTGTAGTGCCTGGGGGGGACCGCTGACTTCCCCTAGGGCAGCTGTCCCACGGGACAGCCACATCGGCTCAGTGGCGACTGCAGCAGGAAAATTCCCGTAATACTTAAAAAGCCAATTCATTCGGACAGACTGCTGTGTTGACTTGACTGTGTGCAGAGAAATGGAAGGGACTATGCAGAGAGTGGCTTTAAATGAGGTTCATTCTTAGTCTGATCACGGTGTGCATTTTTTTGGTGCCATCTTAAATTTTAACTGATATGCTTTTCAAATAGAGAATTCTGCCCATTAGTCTACTGCTCTCCTCTAATCTTTAGTTAAAAAATAACCTCCTGAGTTTAAAAAGAACAAAACCAATAGAGTTCTACAGCAAAGTAATGCACTTCAATCATAATTACAGCAAGGAACATACAGAATTTATTAGACTGATGAGCTACATTTATTTTTTAAACCACACTATAAAATTCTATTGCAAGATTACGACTTTCTATTGTGTTTTGGATGATGGTCCAAAAAACCAGCAGAAAGATGATAATTTCCTGCTAAATGTTACAAGACTTTTCCAAAAAGACATTTCCTTTCTAAAAACCTCCACCTGCTTTACGCCACTCATGAGAGCTAAAACACAGAATATGCAACCGTGCTCAGTGAAGCCACTTGACACTCTGTCACATTCTCCTCCTGTCCAGCTTTGCTTATATTGCAGTGAATGTTTCATTTCACTGCTACATTTACCAGCTCACTACAGTGGGAAATCCTTTCTAAAACATAAAGGTCTCTTAATTTCCCTCTCACCTTTGAAAGACCCATCTGATTTTTCAGGTGACTTTTAGACACATCTTAGGGAAAAACCAAATTATTTTGTTTGCAGCACTTGAGACCCCAGGGGGGAAGCTTTCTGGTTCATCACTCTGAAAATATAGATTTTCCAAGATGCATCAACAGAATTTCTATTGATTGACTTCTTTGCCAAATATTGTAGAACAGTAAGTAATAAACAATATTAGCTATGGTAAAATGTAGATTGCAATAGCAAATACAGTGGTGGTGGTAAAAGAAGGAAATGTGGATACAGTGCACAACAGCAGAGTGCAAGCCGTAGCAAGGAGTCCTAGAACTGAAGCAGATATGTTGCACCCTCTGAGGGAGAAGGAGTGACGCAGAAAGCCAACTGTTACATTGCGGGTGCCGAAATCTTAATTCCATTGATTGCCCCACAGTCACAAACCAAGAGGCTACATTTCCATGACACAGGTGTCATGCCTTTTTCTGCCATGTTCTCCACAGGGAGAAGAGATTTTGGCAGCCTGCAGATCATCTAGATTTCAGGAAAGCAGGGATGTGATGCTAGCAGGAATTGACATGGTCATTAGTGTGAAACTAGCGTTTTAAAATGTCGAAAGGAACCTGCCATTTTCTTCAGTCTGCATTTTTATCATAGGGGCTCCTACGGCAGTGGACAAGTGACACTAATGATGATCTTTCCAAGTTACATGGAAAACTTCTGTGAGAGGTGAGGATTTGAACGAAAGGAAGTTCTTGGAGGACAAGTATAAACTCTAATCTCATCCTATATCAGCAAAGGATGTGTCTAAGAGACCCTGTTCACTGAAATCTTTATAGGTTATTTAAAAACACCTGCCTCCAAACAGCTGGAGGCTTACCGTGGTGGAATGAGGAATATCCCTTCCTTTCTCCTGAACCATTTACCCTGTGGGTAGAGAGAGACAAGCAATGTGCTCCTTGGTAATTAATGACCCTCAGTGGCCAACCCAAACCCTGAAATAAATAAAAATCTTGGAACTGACAAGTGGACATGCGATACATTCCTCCAGTCTGACTCAGACAGCAAGACTCCAGTGGAATTAAGGCTATCAGTGGGATACGAGCTGTATAGATTAATGGTTTGGTTGATACTGCACAGGGAGAAAAGAAGCCAGGTTAAGATAAAAGTAAGATATATAGTTAGTGGTACCCTACCTCCACAGTTCGTGCTCTCATCAATGCTGGAGGCTGGCAGGATCACTAAACAAAGAGAAGAAGATTGGAGAAAGTTGTCATTTTGCCATCACTTTACTTCTTTAAGTAATTAAACTCCCTGTGCTCCAGACACGAGAAGCTGGTCACGTGTTCTGCAGCAAGCTGAGAGTCTCTCTAAATTGAATGATAAGCTTAGAGTGTGAAACACATGCCACAAAGCCTCTCCAAAGACCTGACAATTCCAGGTTACCTGATCACTGTTTAGCTTCTTTGATTTAGGGGAAAGAAGATAGCTGAGAAAACCATGAAAAAGAAGAGTGCCATTGCCTAGAGATCTTGGATTTTTAAGTCAGGGCACTGTAATCCAGAAAAGAACATGTGGAAAGGGGTTATTCAGTCTAGACCAATATCAAATATTTGCCTGAGAGATTCAATTTCCACAAAATACAGGGTGGAAGATGTTGATGACCGTCTGTCCATCAACAGTGTCACTCTGTTAGACCCTTGAGTAATCTCCCCACTTCACACACCAATTTTCTCCATCTGCCTCACCTTATTTTTTTGGTCTTTTGGGATGCTTCTTTTGATACCTGAACTCAAGGACCTTCTGTTGCCCGTATCCATACTGAGAATGGAGATAATTTTTATAACCCAGCCTGAGATGAATTATGCAATGTTAAAAGCTTCAATTGAGAGGAAGCAATACTAGTTATTTATTACAGATCTAGGTAATTCTGTTTCAAAGAAAAGCCAAGCTGCCTTAAAGGAATGCCAGTTATCCTGTGCCTGCCACAAGGGAGTTTATAACATGCTTGTTTCTTTGCTTGTTTTTCTAGAAGCATCCAAACCCAATCTATAGTAGAGAAAATCCCAGCCTAGCTTGACAGTCAGGGCACAAGCTGCTCTCCTGAATTGGCCCACCCTCTCCCTCCTCCATGACACTGTACATACCAGGAATTTCATTATACAGGCAATCTTGGTACTGTGTGCTGTTTCCGACACACTGAGAAGAGTCTGGGCTGTGTACCTCGCAATAACGGCTGCGGTATTGGATGCCCTCTTCATTACACAGGCTCCACTCCGACCACTCTGACCAGCCACCTGAAATCCAAGATCAGGAAAACACACAGACAACATCACCAAGAAGGAAAAGGATCCCTTGTACATACCAAACTTCTCCCATGCTGAAGGATGTCTAGATCCTGGCCTGGGCCTCTCTCGCACATCTAATCCAGGGGCCTTTAGCGGATTTAATTTTCTCAATACAAATAACAATGCAAGCATCATACCCTACTTGTCAGGTTGTAGTTTTCTTAATACGGACTGAACCAACCCTTGGTGGAGCAGTGCGCAGCACGGAGTTGTCTTAAAAGCTCCTATATCAGCTCTTTGGTTAAAGACGTGCAAGGAGCTGGATGGGGCAATGCTGCACCAGGACCTCCAAGTTTTGAGGTGGCCTCCCAGGGATACCCCAATCAGCCAGTACAAATTACAGCAGTTAGAGAGTTTTGCTGATGTTACTAAGGGCAGGAGTCATCCTGCACTGGATCAGAAATACTCAAAGGCGGTTCAAAACCAGAACAGATCTAAACCCTGTCCTCTGAGTTGTAGCACATGCTCATCTGCCTGTCCATGTAAGAAAAAGGAAGGATTGTGCCTTCAGCAACTCTACAGATTGATGCTTCATGACTCCTTTTGTTTGTCTTGTAAGCTTCCACATTGAAGAACCAAGCTCCTGCTTTTTCAATTACTTTAAATGGATCAGCCATTAACGCAATTTTTCCTGTCCAACACCAGAATGCCAGAGCATGGGCTAGTGAACAGGTAAAGAGAAAGGTGATGCATTGCAGTTGAACACTGGGATGTCTCCTTTTTCCCTGGCTCAACAGACATTTACTGAATGGACAGAAAAACTTCTAACTGGCGGTGTTTCTGAATTATTTTTTAAACATTTTGCAGACATGCCTTGCTCCCACCACCACCCAAGTCAGGTGGAGCAGGGACAAGAACTGGCTACCTTCACATGGGTGCGTGTTGCAAAGGGCCTCCTCAGTGTGCAGACCAATGCAGATATCCTCTCCGCTAGACGGAGCTGGATTGGTGCAAGTCCGCGTGCGCTGGTAGTGTCCTCCTCCACAGGTTGCTGAGCAGTGAGACCAAGGAGTCCAGCAAGACCATGAGCCTTTCACTGAAGGACATTGAAAAGCAAGAAGAGAGAGGTAGATACCATTGGTTATTTCTCTCACTGTCACAAAGCTGGAGATCTCCAGTATCTCACCTTCCAGATCCACCCTGCCCAGACTAGCTAGCAGTTTATTGCACCCTGACAACAAGAACTTCATATCAAGGGAGAGTACGAATGTGCTGCACTCTGCAGATGCAGAATGAAGTCTGTGCACAAAAAGACTCTGCATCATAAAGTGCCAAAATAGAAACTATTCTTTAGGGTAGTCACTGAAATATTCTTTTTTTTCTTTTCTTTTCTTTTCTTTTCTTTTCTTTTCTTTTCTTTTCTTTTCTTTTCTTTTCTTTTCTTTTCTTTTCTTTTCTTTTCTTTTCTATTCTATTCTATTCTATTCTATTCTACACCTTTTATGAAACAGCATTGTCATTATTATTATTGTCTCCTGATGCTTCACCTACAGCAACAGCAGATTTACTTGGGAAAAAAGTGCTGTACAACCTAAGTGGAGCTTATATGGCACCTTTGTGTGGGGGTCCTGAGTCCTCTAGTTCCAACCTTCAGGAAACAGAAACTCAGAGGCTTTATCTGAGCACAGCCCCATAACAGGTTAATAGTAAAACTAGGGAGGGACTTAAGATCCCTGATTCCCACCCCTCCTTGTCAGGCTACTAGACTACCTGATTTGCAGGTCCACATGCCATTATTTCAGAAGATAATAACCTGATGACTTAGTGCAAGAGAAACGCAAGATTTGTGTATACACATTGAGTGAGGCAGGAAGGAGGGAGACACAGAGAAATAGTAATCATGCACTCAGAACAGACTGTAAAACATCATAGAGTCCAAGGGGAGAAAACAGCACAGAAGAAGGGCACAGACATTAGTGAAAAGCCACTGAGAGCTTCCAAAATAGTACTAATAGCTGCCTTTATAGTGCTAGAGTTATTTTCTTTTTATAGGCCATAGAGTGCAATATTTGACACTCCTGCTATGCTCTTGCTGCACATTCTGATCATATTTTCCTATCTGCATTGGAATTTTATCTTTGTATTGAATTTTAGAATCATAATAATACTATTATAATATAGCATTTTCAAGTGTAGGCCACAAACTATATTGCCAGAGGTAGATAATTGCTACAACTGCAAAGAGGCAAGGTACTTTGTGTAAGATCACTTAAATTTAGTTTAGATAGTTATTACAGAGCAAGGAGAAGGATAAGTGAGAGAGAATACAGTAGTCAATGGTCTATTATTACTATTCTGGATCAGGAGTGCAACATAAACGTGAGGACAAACTCGAAAACCAGGAAACCAGGCAAGAATACTCCCTGCTGGCTGTGCAGGAAATGGTAACTGATGTCAAGAGTAGATGCCCATCGCAAGAACAATACGTAAGCAGGAGAGGGGGAAGAAACAAGTGTTCACAAGAAGAACCACCACATCAAGCATCTCTACACAGTATTAAGCCACATTTATTAAGCCTGTCTCCTCATCAAGGTGCAGACGCACCATGACGCCCTCCACTGGATGGAGCATCAAACCTTCCTGAAGCAAAAAATTGCTAGACAAGCCATGATACTACTTCCTCTAGAGGATGTGGCTCTGTTACCCTCTGAGCCTAGGTGAAACATAAGTCAAAGCACTAAAGATCACATACATGGGTCATTACAATAGCTTTAAACAAAATTAAGGAAAAATCCCCCAAATTAAAAAAAAGCAGCTTGGAAATACTGATTTTTTTTTTTGTGGCTCTACCATTAAGATGGGGAAGAACACCTCTGAATTTCATGCAGGAAGATGATCATGCTTACCTGGGCAGGGATGCGGATTGCAGTCTTGGTACTCCATCGCTGACCCCACGCAGGGCAAGCCACCATTTTTAGGTTCAGGGTTTGTGCACGTTCTCTTCCTGATCCTAAAGCCCAACTCACAGTCCCTGGAACAGGAAGACCAGGCTCCCCAAAAGGACCAGCCCCCATTGATAATCCGTGCAGAGGTCTTACCAGTCTTGAGGAGGTCATCAACAAGAGCTTCAAGGAAAACAAACCAGATACCACATGATCACAAATTAATCAGTTGTTGGGCTTTTAAAAAGGGCTTCAGCTTATTAATAAAATCGGGATTTATGTGCCCTGGGGAAGAGTTTCTGTTGAAAGCCCAAGAGTTTTGTTCCACAGGGTTAGAGCTAAGTTAGATGCAAAATGAAATCTGTACGCACACAAACCGAGTCTACTGATAACCTTGATAAATGACCTTCCTGGGCAGCAAATTGTGGCAGTCGAGGCTGTGCCCTCAGGACACTGCCTTGCATCACAGAAGGGAATAACCCCAGAGGCAGTGCACAAGGGGACTGCCAGAGAGAAAGAAGAGTAAAGACACACTGTCCTGTAGAATGGCTCTTCTCTTCTTCTCTACACTCTCATTACTTGCCTGTTCTCTTTGGGGCAGCCTGGCAGTAGCAAGAACAAATCTATACACTGCCATAAGCACAGAGCTCACAACTGTGTTGACCTCTAAGTCACAGGGCTCTCTCCATCCCTGCCATTCTGCAGTGATACTAGTCATAAGCGCTGAGACTTATGTAGACACAATCAGGTTCTGGTTGTTCTGAGAGGATCCCCCTTCCGCCACCAAATCTAGACTTGCCCTATGGTCCCCCAGAGCCGGCAAGACGTACAGTCAGTATCACACACTGCTGAGCCATCATTGGGGCAGAATCGACTCTCGGTCTTCTTCCTCCCAAACTGCAGCTCATGGGGATCAGACAGCTGGGCACGGCACGTGTAGCGGAAGCGCTGCTCCTGGCGGGCACCATTTTGGGTGATGTTGACAGGCATCCAAGGGGTCCAGGGTGTGTTCCTGCGCACCTCCGGGCAGCTCTCTGGGTTGCAGGTCTTATATTCCTGCCGAGAAGGAAACCCACTCTCTCCTTACTTATTAAACAGCAGCAGCCTAACTGACGGAGATTTATTTACACTCCAGAAAATAAGAAGGTACCACCCTCTGCGTCTAAAACAACCTCCATCCACCTTATCTGACCTCAAAGACACAAGCCAGTGCTCGGCACAGCACAAAATGATGTGACTATGGAGGCGGTGGTGGTGCATGGCTTCAGGTGGACCTCAAGGGTGAACTATGCTTGCTATTTTTATGTCTCCCTTAGGTTTGTGTTTCTTTGCTGACTCAAAGTCCTGTGGGGCTTCGAAAGCTTGGTACATTATGGGCAGGAGAATAATTTAGGCAATAGATAATAATAACAGCAAACAAGTTTTCTGCTGTGACCCTGAGATGCTGCTCTCAGGTCAGCCTAGAGGAGCCCCATGAGGACAAAATGTCAGTAAGGTTTATTCCTTGAAAATTTTATTGTTTTATTTTTAAGACGTGTTTAGATTATCTCTTTTTACAGCTATTTTTGTTTGGTTGGCTTTTTGAACTCTCTAGTGAGGGCTATGAACCATTTGCCATCCTTGGTGTGAGCATCCATTGAGTACATACAACATTCTGGCTGGAAGGGGATGGGGTCATTTGGGGTCTTTACAATTCTCGCCGCTAGTGGGAGGAATTCCAGTGACAAACATTGCGTTCTTGTTTAAAAATAAATAAATAAACCAGTCTTTTCTGGCAGAGGGAAAGAAATGTAATGCTTCAGGACTTTATGATTCTAGAGTAAATGCCAAACAGCTTGTGAACAGATGGGAGGTTCCAGATCAAATCTGCTTACACTGAAAGAAAACTCTTCATAAAACTAATTAAAACAGCTGCATGAAACAGCTGCCAGAATAGGAAAGGGAAAATAAAGAGAGAAAATGGGTAGTCATTGCCTCACTGATGGGCTAACTAGGTGTTTGACCTGTTGTTTACTCAAGTATGACAGTGAGACTCATTTCTGATGCATGTAAGGCCTCCTTGACTCAATAGGATCATCCTTGAGAGTGGGACAGAAGGAAAAAAACATATAGTGCTTTCAGGTAACGGACTTGGTATCTAAGCTTACAGAGGCCTAAAGGAAGTCCTCTGTACACCAGTCTGTCCTTAACTGCACGTGCATGCACACACACACTCTGACACACGCACCCTCACACCAACTTCACAGACTTTGGGAATCTGCCACCTCTCTGCTTCCCAGTTCATTTCAGCATCCTCTCCAGCAAAAGCTGAGGATATCAGTTTCTTTCAGCTTGAGAAAGAAAACCAAGATGGAGAGAGGAGTTAAACACTAAGTCCCTAGATGTTAGATGTCAGTAGGTCCCCCTTATGCAATGTCAATAAACAATACCTACCACTGCACAGCCTGGACATGTATTTCCATTTTCACAGGACCTCTGCCTTGAATGAATCCCTCCACCACAATTCACACTACATTTATTCCAAGGACCCCATGAAGACCAAAAAATCGGTAATGGACATGGACTGTTCTCGTTACAGAATCTGAAAGAATAAAGCGCATTGCTCAAAAAACATTCATGTCAGCATATCTGAGGGACAAAATCATGATGGATGCAAGACTGCATGCTGCATCTGGGTGCAATTCATGCATGCACAGAAAGCCAGTAGAAGACTGACACAACAGTCAGATTAGCAATAACCCTGTTCTCGGCACAGAACTGTACCCTTTGTACAGAACAAGGAGTGGTTAACCAGGCTGAGCTCACTGAGACAGTTGGAATAAACGGTCAAAATCAGGTTTTTGAAAGTGCTCTAAGCTCATAACTTTTATGCACTGAATTCACAAAAGAGCTCATAAGCTGAAGCTCGTGTGTCATAAAGAAAGAGAGTGGATGGTAAATATTTTCAATGGGATGACTAATGGGAGGTCAACTCAACAGTGATCTGTCACTAATGGCAGGTGCTAAACACTTGATAATCTTTTCTTCACATGATCTGGCCCTTACTACTGCTTGGACCCTAAAAAACTAGTGTTTGCAACTGGAGCTGCACTAGATGCTATATGCATCTAAAAGCAGGCCCTAAATTAATGCTATTTCATGTTCCCTTTTCAAAAGGTAACTTTAATTTTGTTCAGCTTTTTAATCAATATTGTTCTCAAATTGAATCACATGGGACTGTAGTTGACTCAGATGTAGTCTTTAAAACCCAAAAAGGACCATTCTGAATGGCCACAAATCAAACCAAACATTAAAATGTCCTGAATCAAGGAAGTTAAATGAATTGCCCTTTGTATTCTGAGAAATGCAGAGATCTGTCTTAAGTGACCATTCAAGGGACATGCAACAGCCTACTGCCAAGCAGAGGTGGCCTTTAATGAAATGTCAAATCTGGAAACCAAATTGGGATGCCTTGAAGCACGTGTTTAATGAGGGGCTGGGCTTGAAGAAGCTAAGAGTGCAGATGGCTCTGTGGGTTCAAAAAGCATTGTCTTTTAGTGGTTTTGCATGAAATTTGCTTAGTTTAGAGGGGGGGGGAAAAGATGTTTTTCTGATGCAAAGCCCTGCAAAAACTCAACCCTGAATCTGTGAGTTAAGCTATATTCTGCCTTGAACTTCTTGTGGTGCATCAGCACAATTAATACAGACTTAGGAATCGTGCAATTGGCAATGAAAGCTGCACATATTCAACTGCCTCCTCAGGGACGGATCAGAACAGTGTAACTGTATCTATAAACTCTACACTGCTAACAGCTGGCACAGCTTCTGCTTTCGTTGAGGAGGTCAGCCCTCTGTTTGGGGGACAGGAATACTTGTGGAGGTCTGAAAGGTCCTGCCTGAGAGGGGAGGAAGCTCTGAAGTCTCTGATGGTCACAGGTTCACTGAAAGAGAGTGGCCATGCATGTGAGCAACCTCATCCCTCCCAGGCTCTGGAATTCCTTCCGCTTTGTGCATTCACCCAAACAACCTTAATCTGCAATCATGGAAGAGCCACCACTTCCAGCTGCCAACATTATAACCACAGAAGTGAACGCCCAGCACTGTGAACATCTCTTACCTTTCTTCCCTGCTCTGTCCAACGCAGACCCTGCCCCCATACCGTGGAGCAGGGTTGCTGCAGGATCGCTGGCGGACCTGAAAACCTATCCCGCAGGAGGTGCTACACGGGGCCCAGGAAGACCAGGGTGTCCAAGCGCCATTTCTAACAAAGGGGGTGAGAGAGAACAGGTTACCTAATGATCTGCCCATGTCATGCCACGCTTAACAACAAAACACATAAGGCACTGATGGGGGAATTGTTGAACTCATTGGCGAAGAGATTAGTCATTTCAACCAGACTTTACATCAGCAAATCTAGAAAAGGGAGTTTCAAAAGTGCTTAGCATTGGCCTAACTTTCCTCCCATTGAAGTCTCTAAGAATTGGAAAGGAAAAGAATGAAGCCAATATTGAATGATTTTGAAAATGCCTCCTAGGATTTGTTGGGCAACAGTGTGGTTGCTGTAACTCTCACTGACTATTCCCCCACCATCTCCTCCATGTCTTACAACTCCCCTTTTCTGAGCCAACAGCTGATCCCAAAGTTGTATCTCCTGGACTCTTCTGCACAAAAAGTCCAGGTTTTGAGGCTCACCAATGCTAGCTGTGCCAAAGGATGTAAAAAACCTACCCTTTGCTACCTTTGTAGGTACTGATGCTTTAAATCTCTTACAGCATTACTACTGCCAGCTCCCATGGTTTTATCACAAACCTCATAATGTTTGGTGTTTTCCTAAAGCCTTCAGCATTGAATCCTACTAAGTGGAAATCTCAAAATTCATTAAAAATAACAATAATTGCTTCTAGCTTTCATGGCCGCCTGCAGACATCACTGTAGTGTGACCTTAAATCTGTAGAAACCAGAAGGCAATTAAGAGCTCAGAGGCAGGATCGAGTTTCACGGTTTACTGAGTGATCACATCTCTGCTGAGCAGCGGTAACTTAGCCTGAAGCAAACGCGATGTAAAACCCCTTAGTTCACACCTCAGCGACAGAGATGTCGGCCATGCTCTGTGCCTCACTCCCGCAACAGGCTGAGCACGTGCAGGCCGCCGGCTCCTGCGACGCTGCTGCCGTGCGGTAACTGAACCGCGTGCTTACACAGAAGCCAACATTTTCATCTTGAAAATCTCGCATTTATTAAAGCTCACTTTCCTCTGACTTGGCAGCACTACTGAACCCTGGAGCAGGAGCGGAGGAACTGTAAGAACTGTATCTCATCTCTTCTGAGCTGCAGGTTTCATTTCTTATGGAGCCAGTGGCAATGCTCTGTCTTACAGAACTGCCTAATCTTGACACTTCACTGCCTTAAGCCAAAAAATCTCATTTGTTTTGGGTTTTTTTTTTAATAAAGTAAAACCTTTCTAAAAAGTCTAGTCAAAAAACAGCTCAGGTGCTCTCTGGTTCTTGAAAGCTAAGCTTGAAAACAGATGTTAATTTTCAAAGCATTTACTGAACTAATAACACTGCTGGCAAGAAATATTTCCTGTTCTTGGCATCTTTATTTCAGAACCCTGTTAGATATTTCTCCCCTCCTCCTCTCGTTCTCTTATCCCTCTCCCTCCTTCCCTTCCCCTCTCCTGCCCCAAACAAGGTCAAAGAACAAGAAACTCACTTATATAAAAATCCTACTATTCCACCTTATTCTGCCATGTTTTAAACCACCTACTACCTCCCCACTCCTTAACCCAAAAGAAAGATTATATGTAAAATCACAAGAAGAAAAAATCAAATGGAAGGTTGCTGTTATTGCAGCAAAAAAGGGAAAGTAATTTCTACTAAAAATGCCTCAAAAACCCAACAATTCTCAGCATCTGTTTGTGTTTCAGGATTTTTAACAGAAATAAAGACACCTTCCATTTTCAGATCTCTAGTTTTCTAATAGAACTCATCTTTAAGCATCCTGCTCCCTCTTTGTGAAAAGAAATCTTAATGGCATATGAAGTCAGTTAAAGGAAATTTGAGGGCTGAGGCAGATGTAGGATGACCAGATGTCCCTATTTTTCAAACCATGCTGTTTTCCTGTGTCTTAAGAGTGAATAATCTATTTTTCATCCCCTTCTAGGAGCTGTTCCTGCCTCTTTTGCCATCAGAGCAGTGTTGAGAAACCCATCCCACTGGCATGCTTTCCATTTGCCACTGACATAAAAAGCCTGCCTTGGGAAGGCTCCGCTCAGCCCACGGTGGCAGCACAGGGGCAGGAATGACTGCACGCCTTTTGGGCAGCACAGCCCACAACTGGAAGGAGAGATGCCAATTAAAACATGAGTATCGCTGAATTTTTGGTGCCAAGACCAGCACTGATCTCCAGGGAGGAGTCAAGAGACAGCTGTCCTCATTGGAATGAACGTTTATGGAGAAGATAAAATAGATAAAAACTGTACTGACCCAATATTTACCAAAATACTGGCTGGTCCCACCCTGGTTAAGTAGTGCTTACACTACTGCATCGTCTTTCCTTGAGTCATGACATGACGTAGTCTGAGGGCGGTGGGGTAACATGGACACAAACACCGTGGCTATGTTTGGGCACCAGACTGGAGGACATTAAGCCTCCATACTGCTCAAGCACGGGCTTCAGGCTTCCCTGGAAAGGCAGCACTTCGACACAAGCTGAGCTACATGCGTTGTTTAAGTGCTGTGCCCGGCAGGCACGCCTCCTAAGCGCCGCTCGCTGCCAGACGATGATCTGTTGCTTTCACCTAGCCAGCGTGCTGCAGACAGTTCACAGACTCACAGAACAAGGCAAACAAGCCTTGCTCGGAGCTAGGCTAGGCCCTGTCTTTACAAGCGTTGCTCTGAAATAGCTCTGCTCGCTTTTGGCAATGCAACCTCGGAATCCAAACTCCGAAAAATGACGAGCTTACTGGATTTTTTTAGCTTACTGCTGCTCAGTTGGCTAACAACTACCTCTGCCTTACTCACCTCCTCCAGATGGGTCACTACTCACTGTACAGTACAGGGAAACTGAGGTACAGGATAGGGAAGGTTAATGTGTACACTGATTTGGGGTGCTCATCTTCCAAGAGCCCTGGCTGAAGGCCCTTCGCTCAGAGCCCTTGGGCTCCTTCATTTTCCACTGACTTCAAGCTGGACCTCACATACCTCAGTTTGTCTGGGATACAACAACATGGTCACAGAAATACAAGGAAGGAGCTAAGCTGTGGACAGGCACAACTCTTGTTCCCTTCCTAAAAAGCACAAAGATGCTGAGGTACCTTGAGCAATTTGCGACCTCGATCCTGGCCCCTTCACAGCCACGACCTCCGCAGCGAGGACGAGGGCTATCACATGAACGTGACCTACACATACAGGAGCCTGTGCTGTCCCCATCCGAATGCTCACACAGTTGCCATGGGGACCAAGGCCCCAGTCTTCCATTTGTTGTCAGGTTTTTCACCTAATTTTAAAAGAAAAAAGGTCATTAACAGCAAGTTTACATTTCTGGAGACAGCCCCACAATAGAAATGCCAAACAAAGCTGCCGGGGGCATTAGGATGCAGCTTAGATGGGAGCTGTCTGTGCTTGCGAGCAGGCTTCAAAACAGGGCTCTTTTCAGACAATACCGCATCAATATTTACCCTCCAAATTCCACCCCGCATACCTAACATGTGCGCACAGGCACCCAAGCCAACCCAGCCAGCACCAGAGCAGGCACAAGCATCTATCTGCACACCACAAAACCACCGCGCTCCCTCGCCCCACACTGCACAGCTTCAGCCTTTCAAGCAACACAACGGCCGGTGCTGACCATCCCCACTCCATTACGCTCCTGCCTCTCCAGTGCTTGGGACTGCTCCTGCAGAATATTTTCCAAGTTAGTGTTCGTATAACCATAGTATAACCAGCTGAGACCGGGGCCTCGCTGAGTTTGGCCATGTCCAAACACACAGTAAGAACCCTTTCTAAACACAGCCATAGCCTAAATGGCTAAGCTGGGTGAAGGATAGAAAGTGAAGGAGATGGTGGTGACTACAATTAATGCTGAGGATCACATAGTGGGCTAAAGAGCAAGAATTCATCTCAAGGCAATTTATAGACCAGACCACACTGCTATCTGTTTCCTCTGCCCTTTGCTTCATGCCTGTACAGCCCCAAGCAGGCTGGGGCTTGAGCTTCCCGTGCACTGTAGTGAAGAAGTAAAAATACGGCAGTTCTGGCAGAGCAAAAGCATGAGAAACAGAACTATTTCAGCCCAGGACTGGTGAAGACCTTCCAGAAGATCGGGTGTCAGAGCTTGCTCTCCCATGCCTTGTTTTAACCAGTGCTGCTAGGTGGGCCCTAAGCCAAGGGCCAGAGGAGCAAGCTGCTAGGTCCCTCGCAGCAAGGCTGACTTGAGAAGATGAGTGCTGCCTGCTCCTGCCGGGATCGCTCCCAGGCCACCGCTGCCTTCTCATGGCACCAGCTCTGACAGCAAAATCCAGCAACTCCAGGACCATGTCTGGGAGGCTGCCCTGAACACCCCTGCCCTGGTTTCCCCTCTGTTCCTGACTTCAGAAACACAAGGCAGAAGGACATCCAAGCTGGCCCTGCCTAGGTACAGCTATTTCCTTGCTACAGTGCGGCACCATGATGCGCTCTCCCCTGGCAGCAACCTCTGTCCTCCCCACCCCATGTCCCAAAGTGCTGGGTCTCGCAGGTGGGGCAGCACCAATGGCGGCTGCCTGCAAGTGGCTCATCCCCACTGGTGTCACCCATGGGGTGGTGGGATGCTCAGCAGCTTTGGTAAAACTGCTGGCAAAGGCAATTCTGGATTTGGCCTCAGTGTTGCACGCAACCAAGGGTGAAGAAAGGAAGAGGCTGGGGCCCTGGCAAACAGCCCTGGCTCCAAATCTGAGCCAGCCACCGCTGACAAACCCCACTGTGCCATGCTTCACTGAGCTCTGCAGTCAGTAGGATCAGTCCCCTGGGCTGCCCCAGGGAGAAAATCATTCTTCCTGCTCTACAGACAGGGAAACCAAGGCACGGAGAGGCTGCGAACCTGCTCAGGAGCCACGCAGGGAGCGAACCACAGCCACAGGAGTAGTGCTTTCAAACACTCATCCTCTGAGACACTCTGCTCTGTGCTTACTCTCCAAGTCTGGCACTACGTTAAACACTCACAACGCACCTCTGGTGGGCTGTCATCTTCCCCTCTCACCCATCTACAGCAGCATCAAAAATATGCAGCAGTGGGATGGAAGCAATTTAGATCTGTTACTGCACTCGTCAGGCTGTAGTTGGGGGGTTTCAAGCATCTGTTGCAAACGTTTGTTTGCAATAGATTATCATGTCGTCGTAAAAATTTGCTCTGGGCCGCAGGTTACAAGGCAAGATGCCCGGAGAAGAGAACGCTGAGTTTTGTTGTTGCTGTCAAATTTGTTGTTTTAAACATGCATGCAGTCAAAAATCAATACAGTTGGGTTGCTAAAAGTCAGGGGGAAAAAATCAAAAGAACTACTTTGAGATATTTAATACTAGATTTTTATCTCCTTTTTCCTCCTGCCTTACAAAAGTCATAATCCAAGTATTGGATCATTTCTATTCATTTTTGAGCCAGAAAGCCTTGCTGATTCCAGCAGGGAGTTCTGTTCAGAAATCAATGGTATGATATGGCCCGTGGCTTCAATTAAAAAAAAAAAAGCTGACAAATAATTATTGGCTCATAAGTGATACTGGGAAGCAACCCAAAAATTAAACAAATAAGCAGCCATAACCAAAATGCTGAGATTTACAAACATGTCACGTTGTGAGTGTGGGAAGTTTTTATACTTAAGAAATTACATATGGATTATTATTCCATCTTTAAATTCATAAAAATATCTTCAAAAGAGCAAACTTGGGAAGTGGGATAAAAACCCATATGTATTGATCTTTTTCAGGAATATCTTTACAAGGCAAATCCTTTGTAGCCAACACAGTGCCCATCAGACAGACAGGACATATTTAAAAACATTTGTGATCAAATGCCCTTCTCTCACCTGACAATATTACCAATTCCAGAGTTCTCATATTTTGTAAACTGCCATTTTGTAAACTCCCACCAAAGGCATCACCTTTTCATTTCTTCCTTGTACCATCTAAAGGCTCAAGTGCAGGATCTAAAAATTCAGACTGACCATTCCTACTGCCTGCTGCCAGGATATTTTCAATGTTTATTCTGATATTGCAGATAAGGCTAGAAGCATTCCTCATTCTTTCGATTCATCTATGCTTCCTCTTAGGATTTAGATGTCAATGGCTGATAACTTTGCCAAGCTTCAGTTATTTCAGCTGGAAGTTTCCACGTTGGCTGTCTGATAGAAGCTGAAAATTCTTGCAAAGTTTCAGTCAAAATATTTCAAACATTTCTAAAATCAAATCTAGGGAAAAAGAATGTCCATAAGTAGCAACCTTTTCCTTGAAACAAGGTAGTGTTCAGAGCAAGGAACTGAACTTTACGTCATTGTAACACCTTTTCGCAATTTCCATGAAAAACGATTCAGATCTGTCTAGGGTATAAAATCCTTGCGAGGTGGGGAGGAAAATTCACAGTTTTCAGAGACTCATTGATTTTGATCTTGGCACCTGAAGTCCTCTCTGTGTACTGGGCAAGCTCCAGTGTGGGCCAGAGCAGGATTATCCCTGACACTGCAGCTCTGAGTGACTGAGCCCACATGAATTGACAGTAGGGTACAATTCTGCTAGACATCCCAAAAAAGGAATGGGGACACTGGCACTGATTAGCAAGAAAATGGGGTAGCATGGAGCAGATGCCAGATGACTGAGATAGGGGTTTGCTGGACACACAGAGTGGGACTGGGATGAAAACCTGTGAGGAAGAGAATCATTTGGCTTGGGATAAGGAGGACTGTACACTTCACTGGGAATACTCAATTCCTGACTTGCCAACCACCATCATTCCTTTCCTGCTGGTGGCTCATGTTGGCATCAGTAAGATATTATGAAGTAGGATGTGGCTTTTTTTCAGTTTTCCTAAAACCAAAAAGCACCTCACTCCCTTCTCCCAAGTCTAAGAAGAAACAGCATGCAGCCATGTACTCAGGACTCCCTGATATGACACATGCAGATACAGGGCAAAGGAGAGCAGCATGTGCAATTTGTGTCCTATCATTTCTTAATATTAAAATGCTTGACATTGCAATCTTAGGAACAAACCTTTAGGAGGTTCTGGGTGTTACCTGCTAATAACATACTAACCATTGCCCAAGGTGCTATGATAACACTGTATGATTAACCCTCTATCTAAGGTCCCTTAATTTTAAAGCTGGAGAGTGGTATCTGTGGTACAATGTAGTGCTGTACAAAGATGTTCAGACTAGCTCTTAACAAGCATGTTTGTACAAGAGCAGCAGTCAAGTTGTGTTAGTGTGGTTGACTCACACAAATGCCTGGCCCCTGTAGGATATAATTCAATAATATGCCAGTTCTGGCTTTAAAAGTTGCTGCATGCCAGTCTCTCAGCTGTGCCAGGACATCTGTTTGTGGGCTAGGCGACAGAAGAACTCACTGACATTATCTGGGTTAGGAAAGGTTTATTTGGGAGGGGTGTTTTTAATCTACACCATGTCACACTTGAGTGTGATCTCACATACAGCTGTACCAGCACAGCTGACCGCCTGGTGCTCGGCCCAGGCAAGTGGGGTGAGAAAAGCCAGGACTTCTTAAGACAGTAACTCATCCAACTAAACTCCCAGACAGGCCTTTTTCAAGAGTGAAATTTGACATTGGGTCACTGCATTCCCCTACCTTTCAAGTGGTCATTTGTGCATGCTACCCTAGACTCTTGCCTCTGTTGACCATGACCTTTATCCTGCACTGAACACAAGGGAATACTTGGATATTGCCGAGATAGATGCTTAAATGAGCCATCCCACTCCACGCCAGAGGTGAACAAAAAAGAAAGCACTTGCATGTGGATTTTAAACAGCTTGGCAGCCCATCAGTCGAAGAGCACAAGGCTGATGTATGCACCAGAATGAGAGCACCTAAACGGAAAACAATCTACAATGGAAATGCTAAAACAAATGTAAAAGTAGCACCCCGAGAACAGCCAAAGCTCCTGAATATTCTGCGCTGGATTTTTATGACCTTGAAACAATGATCTGGAGTAGCCTGTTCCCTAGTGTGCACCACAGCAGACATGTTCAGACCAGAGGATTAACACCTCACACACCTATCAACAGACACAGGCATTAAGCAGGACGAGATAACAGCATGGGCAATCAAGAAGCACTGCATCCCAGTTCAACACAGGAGGGTTATAAACACACAAGCCTCTGAATCCAGCAGTGAAAAACTTAAGCCTGCCAAGCTGAAGATGGATTGAAGTAATGACTAATATTTCCCAGGAAAATATCTGAGAAGTAAGGAAGATAAGGGGAATAAACATCCCAGCACCTCCAGACAGAAATAGCATGCTGAAGATGTAACCCATCCAGTCCACTCTCTCTATCTACCGAACTTAGCAGTATTAACATGCTAATGGACGTTAGATAATAACGATGGACACCAATGAGAATTTCTCCTCCCCTCCTCGCCCCCCCAATTTATTTAACAAGACTGGTTCNCATCTCATAGAGACCAGGGCAAGGAAAGAAGACCATCTCCTTGAAATATCACATAGATTTGGTCTTTGGTCTGCTGAACTGAGGTTAGAACCAAACACCCTTTTTCTCATGCTCCCTCTCTTGGATACACTCTCCCCTTCCCTCTTGTTCTCTAGTGCATACTGCATCTTTTTGTTCCCTTCGCAAACCATCCATGTATGCCCTGTTTCTCTGCTGCTCCCTAGATGCCTCTTNGCCACTTTGCAGGTACAGTTCAAGCAGCAGGAATTAAATTTGGCCAGACGGTTTCTGGGAATCACAGACAGGAACTGAATATTGTCATNTTCCCTCTTGTTCTCTAGTGCATACTGCATCTTTTTGTTCCCTTCGCAAACCATCCATGTATGCCCTGTTTCTCTGCTGCTCCCTAGATGCCTCTTCTTGCCAGTGCAACACTTCACCACCAGCATTGGGCCCAGCTCAGTGATCCAAAAGGAAAACGAACTGGATGCTGCCCGAGGATGCTGTACTTCAGCTATTCTGATTTCCCCAACCTGCAGGGAAGCCAAGGAAATGGTGCAGACAGTGGAGCAGCCCTGAGAAAGCTCAAGTTTCATCTGAGGCTTACACAGTTCTCAGCAGTAACCCAACAGCATGATCCAATCTTCTTAAGGCATGGGTGGGCATGAGGAAGACTGAATGCTTGCTTTGGGATCCCCCTTTTGGAGCAAACTAATACATTTGGGGTCTCTGTGCTCTAAACAAGACACTGTGAACAGATATTAGTGTGTGCCACTGGGCTCTCCATGCTCTCCTAACAGCCAGTCCTCATCAGGCTGTCACACACTCACTTTCTCTCTCCCTTCTACACATACGCACACACTCACACACCAGTATATCGAAAACATTTCCACTCCTTCCACTTACTGGGCACTCAGTAATATTTTGAGTCCACAGGCTCATGTTGGAGCTGTCCTCAATGGTGGTGCATCGCTTTTGCTTGTTATCCCAGCCGCAATAGGGGTCTCTGGCTCCTAGGCATTCCCTGCATGTGCAAAGAGAAAAGATTAAAGCTCTTTAAGACTGTCTAGCTCTAAAGACACGTATTCAAGTATAGTGCTTGTATATGACAGCTGTCAACTGCACCGAGGCTCAGCAGAAGAAACAATTTCTTCTAAGCAGAGGTTTACCTGCTTGGAAGGGGAGAATGGCTGAATAGAAGGGTGATAGGACACAAAGCAAATATCACTCATAGAAGCTGTAGATTAAAAATCAGTTCACTCCTCTCCAAGGCCTAGGGAAAGAAAATAACTTTACAAATTTTAGTCAAAGAACACTTGTCATTGAGATATCTTTGTGCCCCCATGTAATCACTCAGCAGGCCAAATCTCACACAAAGCAACCTCTGTGAGTATGTTTTCTGACACTGTGTCCATCCAAAGGGGTTAGACAAGCAGAATTAGCCAATGGACCAGTAATAAAGGCTTTCTATTAGTCTCGGCCTTTGCTGGAACAATGGTTTCATTTATAATCCCAACATCAAGATGGCAGTTTGGAAAAGTCACAGCAGAACATTATTTCTAAGCTTTTGGCTGCTTTGAACACTGCTGTATTCATTTTCCTCCTGAATCCATATCTACAGGCTAAGTGTGTGTTCCCAACATGTGAGCTGCTAAAGAAAAATAACTGGGGTTACTACTGCCACTAAACAGAGAAGGTCAGTCACAGAATTAGTCTTCACCGGTAAAATTCATCTGTATTGGTTGTTCCCATGAGTTGCTTTCCAAGTGTTAATTTTCATCAAGAAAACATAACAGTACAAGCCACATCATGCATGTATTAGTGAAAGACAAAGAAGAGAGGACTAAACCTAAAAAGATTCGCAACATTATTTTTTATTCCAATGATCCATTCTCCTCTATCACACAAAAGGCTGATTGGATCTTTCCAAAAGTCCCAAATGATTTGAAAACTGCCAATTAGACAGCAGCAAGGGACCAAGGGGAAAAATTCAGTTCAAGAAGTTAAACAGGAGAGTAATAAAATTTATTCTAAGGGTAGGTATCAGTATGATAAATGAAACATCAAAAAAAAAAAAAAGAAAAGAATCAAATGCAATGAGATGTGAACTGTTCCCTCCCAGAAATCTTTGAAATCCTATTAGCCTGTAATCAGCCACAAATGGAAAAGCAAGTCCCTTAAGCACAGCTGAAAACACTCTATCGGTCTGTACTGACTCCACAACGATTTGACCCAAAGCAAACCCTGGACTGTTTTGCTGTCTGGTACCCGTTGCTTTATAGATATATACACACACACACACACACATATATACATATAAATATATATACACACACACACACACATGTATATATTTATATTTTAATTATGAGTTTCCAGTTTTTTCCTACATGGCAGCTCCTACATCTCCTCTACTAAAGATTTCACACACAGAGTGGTAAGGAACATAACTTTATCTTTCATGCTTTAGGAAGGTAGTTACAATAAATGTCTCCACTACATTTTTCCTTCTGCTGCTTCAGCACACCCAAGGAAAAGGCAAAGACGATTTTGTCCTAGCCCTAGGCAACAGAACATCAAATATTTGCCTAGAAAAGACTCGGGATCCTCAGTCCAAGGACACAGAAGGGACACGTGATGCTTTGTTCATTGTTCTCGCTAAGGACCCCCATCCTGCTGCTTGGGCAACCCACACCACCCTCATCTATGAAGTGGGGCTGCTGCCACGTCCAGAGCTGACTTTGCCATCCAGCAGCCCCTCAGCAAGGGCAGCACCACTTAATTACTGAGCAGACACCAGGGCATCTGCCCACCCTCCCAGTAACTCGGCCCTTCAGGAGGAAACTGGGCAGTTTCTAGAGAGAAGAATGAGAATGAGAGAAGCAACAGGGGGGAGAAAAAAAGAAAAAAGCCCCTGCTTTTAGTTAGAGAGCCTTTTGGTCAGGCTTTCAGGCCCTGACACCACGCACATGCTATTGTTTCCAACTGCATGAAGCCATTTCGCTGGGCACCCAGTGAGCCGAGAGAGGTCATTGTAATTCATAACAGGGAAGGCTGTTGCGAGCATCACCCTATTATGATACACATTTTCTCTGAATTTAATTTATAGGAAAACATGTGCTGCATAAATTCAGGAAATAATCTCCATATGTTCTGTGCTGCAGCCCTCAGCCACTCCGCAGGCTGCAATATATCCCGGTTAGGCACTGACCGCTTTGCTGGCACTATCATAACGTATGTCATGTAGCTAATGTGCTGCTCTTGGCTGAGAGCGGCGAGCTACACATCCCTAACGGTGCACTCAATGAATCACAGCCTGTGGTCCCCTGCCGCCGCCACTGACCCCCAGCTGACGGGCCATCAGTAACCGAGCTGCAGAGCCGCCAGACGGCCATGACGCTGGGCCCCGGGAAAAGCCCGGTGCGGTGCTTGTTGGCGGGGAGCTACGGCCATCCCGCGCTGCGTCGTCCCTGCGCTCTGCATCCTGGGTGTAATGAATTCCTACCCAGCCCGGCTCCACTGGGTTGTCAAAACGCACACGCTGTAATTTAACAACCATCAAAGCCCAGGACTTTTCCCCGTCTGACGGCAGGCCCTCAAAACCATTTGAAATCTAAAAACAAAATAGCTATGCTGTCTGCTTCCCTTCAGGATTCGGAGCCCACTCATCTGCCTCAACTCTGGTGAGAAACCTATTATATCAGCTGACAGCGATACACTTAAGGGTGAGGAGGAATGTATTTACTTACACACAATTTGCTCCATTTTTTGTCCTTTTGTAAGCAGGAAAAGCATTACAATGTGCATTACTGCAAGAGAACAATATTTCTGGCAAATACTTTAAGTGAACACTTCAAAATCCACCTGAATTTATATCCTTACAATATCTTTAGAATATATATCCCTATTTATGTCATTAAAAGATAAAACCACACCAGCAAACACACACGAAAGACAAATATATGTATGCATGCATGCATGCACAGATCAAAATGCTTGAGAAATATGCTGTCATCCTTAGTAGATCAGGCACCACGGTGTGGAAAATGTAAAGATATCACAGCATTTCCCTGTGCTCAGAACACAAAATAAATTGAAACGCTTACATGTAAATACCATTTCATATTATGATACCACTGAAAAGTCTCACACAGGCCGCGGGACCTGAAGTCTCACAGGGCAGTATGTAAATACTGTGAAAAAAGATACAAAGGAGTTCACATGCTATAATGAAATTCTGATGTTTCAAAGGCAATGGGACTTCTGCCACTGGCTCAGTGGGGCCAGATTTCAAACCATACATACAGGGAACACCACGCTTGGGTCTCCTCAGTGGCAGGCTGGGAATGCCTCAAGGAACTAATGACACACTATCATCTCCCATCATAATTCACACAGGTAGAGGGAACCCATTATCCCGGAAGACTACCCGAGCATAGCAGGTTAACACTGGCTATATTAATGCTAATGACTTAGTTAATGAAATCCCACAAAGTGGGATGCTTGTGGAAGTAAGATGGTGATGATACCACATGGTCCGTGCCCCCAGTTCCCCTCTGGCCATCTACTAACCATAGCGCATTCGGTAAGGACTCAGGAGAATACCTCGACGCATATCTAAGAGGTTGGATTTATTATGACAGGGCATTAGTATCAACAGCAATTCACTTTAATTCATTGCCTCGCAATAAATGTCTTATCCGAGGCATAAAGGCATACTGAAAATGCTCAATTGAAAACAATTCCATTTGTATCTCCTATTCAAGGTATTTTTTTCTCTGGTTCCTTATTCTCACTTACCAAGGACATTTGCATGAAAATAAGATCTTACTCATAAGAGCTCACCTGCTGCCTGCTGTTTGGGAGCTGTAAGCCTCCCTGTTGTTGGTTGTTGCAATCATTTCTACAGCAGTGATCTGGGATAACACAAAGGATTAAGACTCTGCAAGTGGGGCACTATCCACAGCCCACTGAAGTCAGGGGAAACTCTTACCTATGACTCAAAAGAGTTTTTATGGGGCCTTTGAAGCCTGGTGGTGCTGAGCATTCACTAATAGAATGTGCTGTAAAAACGCTTCTCCTTCCAAGATTCTGGTCCTGCCCAAGATCTCCTTTTTTGTAATAGCCTGAATGACATCTTCTTTCAGGATCTTCATTAAAGCTTAATCGTCTGTAGTTCAAAAGTTTTTCATTCCCATTTTAATTTGCTCTGGGTCTAGATAACTTCATCTTTTGGTCATTTTTCCCTGCGAGTTAAAACGTTAGACTTTGTAATAAATGGATCAGCAAATCAATAGAACCAGACCCAAGAGATTAGGCTTTGACAGACCTAAGGAAAGAAAGAATTACTAGAGCTTCTTCCCATTCTTACTACCAGACAGAAGACACACAAAAATGCTGTTTTGTACCAAAAGCCACAAAACTGTAATCCAGAGCATTCGCACTGAAGGACTTTGCTCCTCTCATCTGCCAGGATGTGCTTGCTCTCCCAGTTTTTGTTCCCTTTCTTTTCATTTACCTCTTTCTCACTCCTTTTTGATGACTAAAAGCAAATAGGAATGGAATCACAGGATGTGATGATCTGCAGAGGCAGGGCTCTAGACCCAAAGACTGAGAAGCTCCCTTCCCAAACTGTGTTTGCTCACAAAACCCTGCCACTGCACCAGGAGAGGGTTCTGCATTTTTGCTGATGAGTTTGGAATGTGCCGTGAACATCACGTTCGCCAGGGAGATACGACGACTGTCATAGCACCTAGTCCTTTAAACCCCCATGGGCATCACCAGTTGGTTCATTAGAGGCACAGAGATAGCAGTGCTGCCAACTGGTGTGGTGCAAACATTTATAAGCCTGATCCTGCAAGGCACTGAGCAACACTCATCTGTGCTCAGCACCTCAGGAGCATGGGCAGCACAGGAGTTCCGCTTGCTCTTTTGGGGAATAAGACCTCAGAATTTCACACCGGTTTGTTGCACTCCTTGAGCAGTTAACTCCGAGGGAACAGCCCTTTTCCAGCAATAAGGGGGTTTTAGCTGTGTCAGTAGCAAGCGTGAGGCTGTGTTTGGCAGACAGGCATTTCCTGACAAGGTTAGCTTACTGTCCCATTGCTATCAACCTGAGGAGGGGATGAACTAAACAAATAATCATATTAGCTTCCAGCCAACCAAATCATAATTACTGACAACCTCAATATACCGTGCAAGGAAGAACGGACTTCTGTCTTCCCTAAAGCCAGATGGCATGAAAAGAGACGAATAAGAATCAAAAGGATGTTCGTGGCTTAAGAAAATAAGATTAGAAAGGGAAAAAAAGCACCAGACCTTCAAACAATCCCTCTAATTTTGATACCTTTAAAAATTCAAACTGCAGAGATGAGTTAGTGATCTGTATAAATCCATTATCTTTCCCCACTGAGAAGAGAAGCCAAGTGGAACTGAGCTGCTTTAGTCAGACGCTGGTCAAGTAGCAGCTTCATTTCTCAGCTGGTGAATACAACACATTCCATGCCAGATGCTACTGCCCTTTCCTCAAGACGAGTAGCCACATACTTCATAAGCAATTAATAGGGCTATTTGTGGAGCAGGGCACTACTCGGGAAGAGCATACTACAGCTCACAGGTACCACCACTGTGAAGGCTACAGTGATGTTAATCTGGACAGATAAGGTTCGGTATTTTGGCATTTGATATTGGACGCAGAGGCAGAGAAGCTGAAGTGTGCATGTGTTGTGTGCGTGTGTAATTTATCACCCACACATGCTTAGCATCAGTGATTGCTGCTCTGCACATGATTTGTTTTGAATGCATAAATTAAAGCCATGGTGTAAAACGACCTCTAAAACTGAAGTCCATTTATGAGCCAAACACATGTAACTTGTCTGAAAGAAACGGTGCACAGACAGAGGATTTTCAGAGGCAGTTTCAACTCATTTTCCTTTCCACATCAGGGACCTTGCCTGGCTAGTTTCAACCTCCTGCCCTACCATTTTCAATATCACTTTAATCGATTGTGGTTTATAGATTATGGCCTCGCACAATCTACACAACAAACTATTCTATTTCTTACTTTCTGACATCCCATTCCATCATCTTTTAGCAACAATGACTTCTTTATTGGATAGGCGTTTATTTTTATTTTTAAAGCCGTGAAATAAAACAACATTGCATTTATTCAAATATGAAGATTAATGGCACCCCAAGAAAAATTCTGATTAAATCTGGATTTATGTCTACATCAGTAAAGCAGGTTATTAAAAAAAATGAATAAGTGTTCCTCCACAAACACTATTAGAAACTCTTGTCGCTGTGCCAAACAAAACTGACCTCTAATAAAAACAGAAGTACAGAGGGCCTCTGAGTAGCAGTGATGGGATCAGTCATCCACAAGAAAACTCGGATACTATTAAAGTCCTCGTGAAAGGAGTAGTCAGAAGGAATTCCTGAATGCAGGGCATGTTTGTCTGGATTGCGAAGCACAACTGTTCCCTAGCCTCAGCAGGCTTTTGAGCCTTAAGAAAACATGCCCCCCCAGGGCTGCCATATGGAAAGAGACAGAGGGGATGAGGCATCCTTTTGGAAAGGCGGCTTGGGCAAATCAGTGCACTCAAATGTTATTCCCTGTCTCTGCCCTGTGTCAGTCAGTGTCTGGAGGCGGCTGTCAGATTAAGATGTGCTCTGCTCCTGCGTTTCTGCTCTATGGCTGCAGATCTGAGACTTCTGTGTGAACATGGCAAATTCCTGTAGTCTGGTGGCATAGGTGGATATGGGAAAAAGGGTGGTTTAGGCAAGAGCAAATCCACCACAAGGGACACAGACAGGTGCTTTACGTAGCCTCTGCAAGATGCTGATGATTTAAGAACACAGATTATGCTAAAATGGGAACTTAGGAAGGGAAAGAAAACTGCAAAGGCAGAAAACTTAGAAAGAAATGTGAGTGATGATAAAGAAACCTGAAAACAGTCTACAGTTGTCAGCCAGGCTGCACAAAGTAATCCATATTCATGCAGCTCCTTTGTGAAAGTTGGATTTTGTTAAGCTCTGGGTAATTATTTTCTGCTCAACAAGATGTAGATTCAACTAGACAGAGCCTTTGTAGATTAATGTATGTTGGAAAAGGCAATTAAATATTAGACCACCTACTACACCCTGAGGATCTAACACATCTCTTGTCCAATGCTGGGCTATTTTAACATTGCATAAGGGGCAAAATGGTCCTGCCAACATATTCTCCATTGCTTTTTCCCATGTAGTTATAAAAATGCCATCAAACAATGTCCATTCCACTTTTTAACAAGAGACAACATCACTTAACTAAATGGATATTCTTGAAATCCAGCCCTACCCCTTTGCAGGCTGGAGTGTTCCCATAGGTCTATAGTACTTCAGTATTTTGACATGTAGAAGACACTAGATGATACAACATTATGTTTTTCTACAACCCATACATATTTTATGTATTTATATGTACTTAGATTTTAAACATAAACCAACAATAACAAATTTGCTCTGGGTCCAGATACTTCCTCCTCCCCGAACAGGTAAAACAGCACATCTCCTAATAAAAAGTTAATGACGCATCTGTAGCAATATATTCATTCAATATTATTCATTCAATATTAACGTTGCACACATTTGTGTTTTACACTGCAAATGTTGCCTGGAAGCTTGAGACATGAAGCAAACGCGCCATGGCAGAAGTAAGGCTGTAGACTCTTTGCATCAGGAGCCATGTCACTAAATATGACCATTGCCTAGAATACAAATCTTATGACATAACAGTAGCAATTTGCAAGAATTGACAGATGCAATGGATATCTGCCCTGGGGCTTGCTGGTAGCTTTAGTTATTAATCTTGTTTGTGTAACAATAGCATCAATGTCATCCTAATATTACATATTCCAAGAAAACTACCTGCTTTCCTGTCAGTCGCCACTGTGTTGAAACTAATCTCACATAGCCCACCTAGCAGGCATCAGCTGGTAATGACTTTTAGACATCATTGATCTGAGTTGGCCTAAAGCCAGCCGGCTAGAGGTAAAAGGATCCATACGCTAAACTATTCCCTATCTTGCGGGCTACGTCATGTTGGCAGTACGCTTTAAAACGAAGGAGCAAACGAAAGCCCTCAGCACGTTCAACCTCCCTCCTTTTTCCTCCCTCCTAGCAAATCCAAAGCCCCCCCAAACAAATTGGCAACCTAGTCATGGTAGTAAGGAGACAAAAGCCAGTGAGCCCTGAAATTAGCTGATTTTGTTTGGCTTTTTCTGGAGTGACCTTCATCTGTTTCAGCAATTGTATAACCCCGGACTCTGGCTACTGCTAAATTCCCCTTCTGCCACAGTACCATTCACTCGGGGCCATTTACATAGTTTAGAGCTAAAAGTGGGAGCCTAAAAGTGTACAAGGCAGCTTAAAATGAATGTAAAGCATATCATTGGTCTGAGCATTTAATAGAAATTGGAAAAACTGTAATAACTCAGCTGGTTCGGAGCAGAGCCCCTTCCCACTCTTTCATCCTGTGTCCTCTCTTTTTCAGTGACACAAACACCAGCAATCTCAGCACAGGCTTATTCCTCACACTAAGCCTCTTGCTGGTTTCCCTACTGGCCCCACATTGCATTTCTCTCCTCCCTGTTATTTGTGATTCCTTCATACTTAAATGCCATCTACAAAGTATGCTATTTTCTTTCTTCCATGCCATTAAAGATAATGTCAAATACAATGAAACTGAAAGCCAATCTCTCTGGCATCTTACTGGAAACATGCTCCTGCTCACTACGTTGCTGCTTACCCTTGCCTTCTTTTTTTCCAGTTTTGGACACACATGGCCACGTCCCTTTCCCAGACCATTCAAATGAAGCTCTTCCAACTGCTGTCCTGAAATCCAGGTTTCTTAGACNAAGCAGCCACATTAAAGAAAATGGGAGTAATTGCCTGCTACAGCAGATGCAAATCTGTTTTCAGGATAGAGAAAATGGTATAATTTTGTACTTCTATTTAAAGAACACAGATCCATTTCATCTACCAAACTTCATTCTTTCCAAGAGCTTTAGTGATCATGGTTCTGTTTGATGTCTTCATTCTCTGTCAGTGGGAGTCTCGCTATTTACTTAAATGTAACCAGAATGCCAAACCAGATGTTTAGTGATTTATTCTGATGTATTATTGGATACTGTGGACGACAAAAGATTGGGCTGAGCACTCTCCTTTCTGCCTGTGAAGTCTTCCAAAGCTTTTCAGCATTATTAGTGGTACAATAATTAGCTAATTCCCTTAATTTTGGAGAGGCCATATCAGCCAAAGCAGATGG
>VYZW01036093.1:82718-139115 GCA_013401315.1 Balaeniceps rex
ATACAAAGCACTTACGCAGGCTGAAACTGGGACACAATCTATAAATTACCGGAAAGCTGAATTCAAGATTAGGAAAGAAAGAAAAGGAAGAACTTGTTTCTCTTGAAACTGGATCATATACATGTATACACACATAAATATTCTCAAACTGAAACTCTCCAGGACAGCCTGAAGAGGACAGCTGTTATGTTCTACTCTTTTTAAATCTCTGCTTTAAGGGCTGAGGACAGGATGGCATTTTCCAGCTGTGGTTCTCTTTCTCTTACTAAACACTTCTGTGTCAGCCTGTCTGTATAAGCAACTAAACCTTTACACACTAAACATTTCTGTGTCAAACTTACAGTAATGACCAAGTTATGTTTTCTGAAACGGATAATTAAGAGGTTCAGCAAAAATAGAAAGAGCTGGCATTTTTATATTTAGACAGACATGAATTTAGTACAAGCTGATAGATAAACTCTACTTGTTGAAAATAAAATGGTGGTGACATTTGCTATATCAGTTTTTTTGGCAAGAGGACAGGGACATCTTGCATTAGGCCATGAAAGAGAGAATCTGTTTAGATGTTGCTAACAAAGTCCTTCCTCTTGTCTAGCACAGAGGACATCAGTTTCAGACAAAACTCTTGTCCAGGAAAGCAAGGCAAAAGCAAGAGAGGAGAAGGAAGAACATTTTTAAGAGATGTAAACAAGAAACTACCTGCAACAGACCCCACTACACACTCGGGGAGATTATTTGAGCAAATGTCTCAATCAGTTGGTACCGCACTCTTTCACCTGCTTAAATGGGGGGATACCATTTGGATGCAAAAACGTTCTACACACATTTCTGGGTGGAAATCTGCTCTGGAGCTGCTAGGGCTGACAATTAAAAAAAGCCTTTTTTCCTACTCCCTTTAAAAGGTACAATCAAGGCACAGGATCTATCAAGGTGTAAGAGGTGTCACACATGGTTGGGATGAGCTATTGGGTTCCAAAAGCAGTAACAAGTTGCCACACAGCCCAGCCCTGCCTCATCAGATGTTTGAGAGGTGATCTCTTGGATAAGCCAGGATAGGCTGGCTGCAACCCAAATTCAGAAACCTGCAGCCATACTGCCAATAAGAACCACCAGCAAAACACAGGAGTTAATCAAAGCAACACTGAAATGTCAAGTTAAAAAAACCAAGAAGTAAATATTGCAAGTCCTTCCGTGGTAAACACACAATTAATTTCTGATGAGGATTAATTAATATTTACAGAAAAAATATTGCTCATTCTCATTGCTCCTGTCATGAATGTATCTATCAGGAGATACACTTCCAACAGCATCTTTTGTCTTGTAGTGATGAAAAAAAGCATTCTAAACCAAATCAGACTGGAATATGTTTCCCTGGTGCTTTTCTTTTTAGGCTGAAGTGGAATACATCAGAGCTGTAAATTTGCTTACCCTTCTGTTCTGTACATGGAGCATCTCTCCAGAGGAATTTTTAGCACTCCATTATTTAAGCCCACAAAGAGCGACCTGTCGCTGTGCAGGATTTGGAGACTCTTGATTGCTTCCCGTTGTCCGTCAGGGAGGATCTGCATTTCCTCTAAATAACAGCTCCTCAGGCTCCTGTTAGTGGTAGAAAGGGCCTTCAAGATGGTGCCATACTCTAATGGAAGAAGAAACCAGGCAGAAGTAAATCTTGGAGTTATTGACTTCATTTCATACCTGCCTAAAGAGTGAAATATTAATGTCATCTTTACACAGCTGCTTTAAACCTAATTCTGGGTCACCTGCTGCCCATGGTGGAGAGAGCTCCAGCTACATGGTTACAATCCTCAGCAGTTCTCAGACATTACAGAAACTGTCTGTGAATGCATTTCAATGGGACACCAGAAGGATGTGAAACATCTGGAGAGTGAGTACCTGGAAAAAATTCCCAGTTGGGAGCACTGAGGCAGAAAAGAGTCTGGTCCCATTACCAGTGAGTTATACAGCAAGGTGACCTCAGAGAGCAGGGATCATTTCTGGTGCCCCAAGTCCATATTTCTTTTGGTTTATGGAGCAGATCGGTGTGATTTGATGCCATGACAAATGACAACAGAGGCAGCGCACCTGCTGAAAATCTCAGAGGCCTCCATCATGACTGCATGGGTCACGGATCTAATTGATCCTCTTCCTGGAAGAAGCCATCCCGCCAGCTTGACAAGGTGATGTTATGGCATGAGCAGTGCATACACGGGAACATATATGTTTGTGCTCACAGTGCTCTTACCTTAACAATTTAAAGATCTGATAAACTGTGGGAGATTTATGCTGGGGAAAAGGGATCTGTCAGCCCTGATTGTTCCTGAAGCTTAATCTTTCTGCCCTGATAACTTCTGTATTGGTGTCAAAGCTCAGCAATTTACAGTGGTGGGGTTGGCTGCCATGCAAAGCTTCTTTTCCACTTAGGAGGGCCTTAAGCGTGGAACAAGACTGAGGTCCAAGTTTGGGCTTGGTTTGTCTCAGAACTGGGTTTGTGTTCAGGACTGCTTCAGGGCAGGACTGTCTCTACTGAAGCATTTGACTGGTTTAAATGTTTTACGTCCAGCAGAGCTTACTCTTCAGTCACCACTAACCAGGGCCAGAATGCAAATAGAAATAAGGAGGTAAGGTTATGGCAGTGGACCTTTCTACACAAATGATACGAAGCAGAAAGTATCTCAGCTTGCTCTCAAGCTTTGTAGCTGGGACTCCTCACTTAAAACATCAAGATATCAAAATGGCAGAATCGTGTTGTATTTCCATTTAAGTACAATCTTCTTATCATAATCAATGTCCATGGAGGCTCCCACAGTAGGAATGTTACTAGAATCCATTCAATATGATCACTTTTGAAGTAAGTGGTGGTAAAAGTTAGATGAATTATGACACAGTCCTGGAAGGTGGTAACATAAGAATGAGGCAATGACTCTGCATTCAGATGTGAGATTAAACTAACACTTACGGAGGCAATCCATCTTATTCTAAAGTCAAAGCTTCTGCAATAGAGGATAACAACATTATACCCATGAGGCTGGCCATATACTCTGATTAATCAAAATATTTAATTTAACCTCTATCATTAGTATGAATATGGGGTAAGACAACCATTTATAACACTTTGTCCTTCTTCAGCACCTTTCATTTATCCAAGATATCTGTGCTTTTCAGAAGAGGCAATGTGTCCTGCTAATTAGAGGAGGGCAGTAGAAATCAAGAGACTAAACCATACACTTAATTCTACCACTGGCTCGCTATGCTGCCACAAAAAAGCACTTGCCTCAGCTTCCCCATCTGCATTACATTTCAGTGCATGCCCATTCCCAAAAGCACTGGGAGTCATACACCAGTAGGCACATGGCAGTGCAAAGAAAGAAATAATTAAAACCTTGGGCAAGCCTGGAGGTTAAGTATTATTATTGCTTATTTAGAGATGAGTATGTCACAGTGCAGAGAGGCAACTTATGTGCACAAAACCACAGAGCATTTCAGTGACCTTTGCTCTTCCCCACTGTTATGTATTAGTCTGATTAGTTGAAACATGTTTTTATAAAAGGGAGAAAAAAGTTATTGTTTTTAAACACAATGTAGATTTATGGTTTGCTCACTTGGGACTCTGCCTCAAGTCCTGCATCGTGCTTTTAATTTACTCAGGAAAACTAATTTCCATGAAGTTTTGTGCCAAAATTATATTGAATGACAACTGTGTAATGATGTCATGACGGGGCTACTAGGGCTGCTAAGTCTACGAGCAAGTGGAGGGAACTTTCTTAAGCCCTGATGCTCTTACCTGTCCCAATGTACATCACGTGGTAGAGAGTATCCTTCCCCTGAACAATATCAACCACCAGTTTGGAAAATCGAATGCTGTCCTGAGTCACGTATGGATCTACAGTCACTGGCTGCACGACATCGTTCATCAGGAACAAGCGCTGTGCGTCCTGCAGGACTCTCTCCGTCAGGTTCTCGTTAGGGCTGTCATCATTCAGCGTCCCACACTAGACATGGAAGATTGAACTTCAGCACCTGTATTTTCTCCCCACTCCAGCAGCCCAAGACCAAATCCTGAAATTCTTCTGGAAACCCATGTCCTACTGATTTCCTGCAGAGGTGAGTCTGTGTAGGGGTCACAGGATCAGGCTCTTAGCCTGATCTTAGGTCCTGAGCCTAGCCTTGGCCTGCAGCCCACTCTTTATAAGTGTTTCTCCCAGCTGGTCCACCGACCAGTGATGTGGTGTTTCATTCCCTTGTGATACCCTGGAGCTAGCACACCAGAAGGGCAAAAGGCATTAACAAACCGAGGAGGAAAAGGAATAATTAAAGTTAGCTGTAGAAAGATGTAAAGCTAGCAGTGGAAAGAAAGTTTTTGTGGTAATCCTTGAAGCATTTCAAATCATCTTCAGACTCTACCTAGCATCTCAGTCTGTACAATGCTCAAAAACTGGAGGTTAAAAAACCTGAAAAATGGGTTGGTTTTACTTCGAAGAACTCAACTCACCACACTGCTTTTCTCTTAAGTGTTCCCTTTTGAACAGCCCCCTCTGGCTTCATCTTAAGCAAGTCAGGTTAGCCACTAGCTCCCCCCTCCCCACACGCAGCTCTTCTATCCTCACAGTGAATGGCAGGTCAACCGGTGTCCATCCATCCTCCAGCACCAAGGGGTGCACTGAGATAGAACTCAATGCCCTTGTCCATCCTATTCTGGGGTGAAGAAGAGAGTTCATCTTCTGTCTTTTAAACACCAGCAGAAGTCCTACCAGATGGATAAACCATTTTAAGGCCTGAGTTTCTATCTCACACTAATCTCTAGAATCCAGCATTTTCAAAAGCCAGTGCAAGATTACACTCTCCATGCAGTTTTGTGGTCCATGTCACTAGCCAGGGCTGGATCTTCACTCTTCCCCACAATGCCATGCATAGTGGGCAGATGATTTATTACTCCAAAAGACAGCTGGGTGGCTGGTTATTTATCCTACCCAAGGCCATGGGAGTCAGTGGTACAACTAGAATTCCTGCCAACTCCCATATTCAGTCCATGGACAACTTTGCTTCTCACTAATCACAGAATCATAGAATAGTTCAGGTTGGAAGGGACCTTTAAAGGTCATCTAGTCCAACCCCCCTGCAATAAGCAGGGACATCTTCACCTAGATCAGGTTTCTCAGAGCTCTGTCCAACCTGACCCTGAATGTTTCCAGGGATGGGGCATCTACCATCTCTCTGGGCAACCTGTTCCAGTGCTTCACCACCCTCATTGTAAAAAAATTCTTTCTTATATCTAGCCTAAATTTCCCCTCCTTTAGTTTAAAACCGTTACCCCTTGTCCTATCGTAACAGGCCCTACTAAAAAGTCTGTCCCCACCTTTCTTATAAGCCCCCTTTAAGTACTGAAAGGCCGCAATAAGGTCTCCCCACAGCCTTCTCTTCTCCAGGCTGAATAGCCCGAACTCTCAGCCTTTCTTCATAGGAGAGGTGTTCTAGACGTCTGATAATTTTTGTGGTCCTCCTCTGGACTCGCTCCAACAGTTCCATGTCTTTCCTGTGCTGAGAACTCCAGAGCTGGACACAGTACTCCAGGTGGGGTCTCACCAGAGTGGAGTAGAGGGGCAGAATCACCTCCCTCGACCTGCTGGCCACGCTTCTTTTGATGCAGCCCAGGATACCGTTGGCTTTCTGGACTGTGAGCACACATTGCCAGCTCATGTCCAGCTTTTCATCCAGTACCCCCAAGTCCTCCTCCACAGGGCTGCTCTCATCTCCCAGCCTGTATTGACACCAGGGGTGGCCCCAACCCAGGTGCAGGACCTTGCACTTGGCCTTGTTGAACCTCATGAGGTTCACATGGGCCCCCTTCTCGAGCTTATCCAGGTCCCTCTGGATGGCATGCCAACCCACAGACGTGTCAACCACACCACTCAGCTTGGTGTCCTCTGCAAACTTGCTGCTGGTGCACCCCATCCCACTGTCTATGTCATCGATGAAGATATTAAACAGTACTGGTCCCAGTACGCACCCTGACGGGCCCCACTTGTCACTGATCTCCATCTGGACATTGAGCTATTGACCACTAACCTCTGGATGCAACCATCCAACCAATTCCTCATCCACTGAACAGTCCATCCATCAAATCCATATCTCTCCAATTCAGAGAGAAGGATGTTGTGGGGGACCATGTCAAAGGCCTTACAGAAGTCCAGATAGATGACATCACTAAGTGATGCTCACACCTGAGTAATTTCACTAGAAAAAACCCACAAATTTCTTTTCCTTCATTTTGGGTCCAGGTGTTTGGGCTTTCCTTGGAAGAGAAATTAGCATACTGTGAATTAGGATGTCAATTTAAAGCGCTCCAGGTACAGTCTACAAATTTCCCATGTGCATACTCTCAATATGCATCAAAGCAGCTCTTTGCAGCGTGGCTGCCTTTCCGAGGTGCACATGCAGAGCTTCTCTTATGACGTGCTAAAATGAGTTGACAGGAATTCAGCTCACATTTACACAATAAATACGGATCCTAACAGCTGATGTACTAAGCCCTACAATATTTTGGAACTTGTGTGAACTAGGTGAACAGGGTGATACTAATTCCCACCACCTATGAACATGGCCACTTTTTTATCAACTTTAGCATCTTCCTGAGTAGCCAGACTAAGGAAACATCAGTGGTTTTTTGATGTGTCCCCAAGTGGGTTTTAATGTTTTTTCTATTGCAATGGTCTTTTTAATTTCAGGACTGCCTCATCCCAAGTTCTAAAGAGTTTTTAGATCTCTCTCTTCTGCTGTCTCCTATACTCCTGGTTTACGCTACTGTCTTGCTGTGGATGCTTTTCTCCCCACTCACTTTCCTTTCTGGAGCATCACTGAAGGAGGAGTCCCAGTGGCAGGAATGTCAATGTTGGTTTTGTTTTCTGTTCTCATCAAGTCACCGATAATCCTTTTGGTCTATTGGCAGCCCATGCACTGACACAACATCCCTCTGGTTGGGTTTTATTTTGTTTTGTTCTAATTTCCTGATTATCTGCACTCCCCTGATCCTCTGTATCCTTCAGTATTTCTCTTTCCTCTCTGCAAGAAAAAAAAAAAATCTGGCATCCTTCCCTCATCTTCCTTTGTGAACACTGAGGCAAAAAAATTAATTTAATTTTTTTTTGCACTATCTGCCTCTTCTGTCACTAAATTACCCTTGTCATCTCCTAAAGGCCCTTCACTGACCTCTTGTTCCTCCTGTACTTGAAAAACATCTTAATCTCTTCTTGCAATCTTCCTTTTGTCCGCCACATACCTCCTTTTCCTTTCTTTATTTTCCTCTGACTCTTTTCTTTCATCTTGCTGCTGCAATCTTTGCGCTCCACATTTTATCTGATACTTTTCACTACATGGAAATGCTTTCCAAAGTCCTTTTCTATTCCTCCTGGGTTAGCCCAGCAAGGGACAAAAAGTCCTTGATTCTCAGTTAACCTTAATATTCCCATTAAACTAAAAAAAAACCAGTCTGGCCATGTTTGGGTCATGGCTGGGACTTCAGCGAAGCTTGTTTCTTGGTTTTGAGTGCACCAAGCTGAGGGGGTGACCGAGACCCCAGTCCTGTCGCACCTTGTACAGCCCTCACTCAAGTGTCATGAAGGAATTCAGGGGGAGAAATCAGGTTCCTCAGCAGCAACCCAAGCGCATCTCTGTCTGCAGCGTGGGCCTGCCTCCCATCTGCTCTTGCTGTGATTTCAGGCAACTGCAGAGTCCTTTTTGGAAGGTCCTTGACATCACCAGCTTGAAGGCAGATGGCATTTGCAGGCAGCCTCAGCACCTTTGCCATAATAAAGGAGAGCCAGATTCACATGACTGGGTCAAAAGGATTCACCATGGGGAAGCGAGGACAGGAAGACAAGTCCATCCTCCCTAGGATTGCCCAGGTTGGAAGGGACTGAGCTGTAAAATGGGCTCATGCTTCAGAAGACTCGGGTTTGCTGGGGCTGTCACACACATACCCTGAACTGCACTGACTGAACCTGGGCATAAGGCGGCTGAAGTTGTTCTATAATTTTGAATTTGGCCTTAACTCATAATCCTGAAAAACTGCTCACTCATTTAAATAAAAGATTTTTTAAGATGAGAAAGAACCACTGTGACCATCCTCTTGTGTCCTCTTCCACCAGTTACTGCTGCAATGTGTCCATAACTTCTGGCTGAGCTACCGTGTCTCGGAAAGACATCCATCTTGCACTGAAATACTGGTAGCCTTAGGGGCCCTATCAAGTGATGGAAAATTCATCACATCCTTACACAGTCACAGTGGTTAATTACCTTTCTTGTTTAAAAATATAGGTTGTCTCCATTCTAATTTGACTTCGTCCAGCTTCAGCTTTCAATCCTTCCCAGTTTCGGTGGGGACATGTCTCTCTGTCCCCTTCTGAGAATCACATTCTTGGAGTTCATGTGTCAGTGATGAGTGTAACAGAGATTTAAATTATTCATTATTATAAAAAATCTGAACATTCTTATTATCGTAAAACCATTCAATTTTTGCCACGAATCCTGTGGTCTCAATAACATGTGGCAAGGAGTTCCACAGATTAACACACTCATAAATGTGGAGAAATACAATTTATCTGCACCATGGGTCTACCTGGAAAAATAAGCCCCACACAAATCAACCCACTTTATGACAGAACATAAAAGGGACTGGAGTAAACTGGAGAGCAGCAGCTGTACCTGGAAATTAGGGATGGGGTTTAAAGTTGGCAGCCAGGCTGATCTTGGGTTTTCTTGGTAACGGAAAGGGCCATTAAATGCCTGAGTAATGGCACTCAGATTGAAGGCACACACTGCTGAGGCAGCTATGCTGTTTCTGGAAAAGGGGAGAAAAAAAATCAATTTAATCATTAGAACATTGACATTTTCATCATAACAGACATCAAACTCCACTCAAATAAAATACATGTAAATTGCTAGGTAGATGTACAGTGATACCAATCTCACAGGGAGTAAAAATAAATAAATAAATTGTAAAATGCAGATGGTTTGCATGATAATTTTGAGAATGAATTTTAAGCTTGGTTTTAAAATGTCTGTGATTTAAGGGCCGTGGAAGCAGTTCTGACAAGAAAGGTGAATACAGTTTAATTTGCATGGATTATTTGTGTCTGGTTTTATTTTTATTTTTTTAACAACCTATCTATCTTTATTGATTACAAACAACCTAATTTTTAATCTCTTAATGTTTCTCAAGGTGAAATTCTGTTTCTACAGGCTCCTGAAATCTTCAGCTATAAAATATATCCCCTAATATTATATATATACACACACACACACAAAAAAAAAAAATACGCGCACGCATGCTGGTGAAGGGAAAGGGTGACAGTGCAAACCAGGCTGGTTGTTACAGCAGCTCAGCACGCAAAAAGGTCTTGATAATACGTGAAAGCCTCTGTTTTCAATGATCACAGTTCATTCCTTTGTGTTCCCAGCTGGGAATAGCATCTGTCTCGGGCAGGCGGTTCACCATGCACGCACCAGCCAGGGGAGGCATGGCTAGGGAAATGCCACTGTAAGAAGGACTCTTTGGAAGGGAATTTATTAGAGATGCTCCACTGCCCAGTCAGACTTGCACACAGATCAGTTGGCCTTTGCTGTCCCATTTCAGTCATGGAGGACCCATTTCTGCAAGGTCCCGAGCAGGCTCAGCTCCTTCTGCCTCAAGAGGGTTGGAGGGCACCTCCCAGATGGTGAGGGCACCTCAGGGAAGCCAGCTCAAAGAGGGATGTTTGCTAAGCGCTAACCTGAAGTTCAAATCTGCTCCCAGCTCTCCCCTTCCCCCCTGGTTTGTTTTTTTTTTAAAGGAAAAGAACAATGTTTAGAGAAAAAGATATCAGAATAAAGCTAAAAATAGGGCTAGCACGAGAGACTGACTCGTCATGGTGCCTTTTAAATAACGCAAGCCCTTCTGTATGTATCTTTCTGCTAATTAAAGCAATTTGAATTCTCTGAAAAGAACGCTTTTTTTTTTTACTAAACCAATAATTACACTCTCTCGCACAAAAAAAAGCCTTGCTCCACAATCCCAGGCTGGAAAGCAGAAGAACAGATTCTTTCACAGAATATTTCTTCCAAGCAGTACAACATCAGGAAGAACTTCTTGCTTTGCGTTCCCATTCTCCGCTCCTGCCCCTGCCCCTTCCATCCCCGGAGTGATGGAGTAGCTCCCTTTGAACATGTCAAAGCAATGCCGGGTGAACCTTTCGCCACTTGTGTCTGAACACCACTGACGCAGTGCATGCTCACAGACGGCAGCTCTTAAGACAAAGCTAATGATGGATGACAAGTAAATGCCTTGAGGCACACATGGAAAAAAAAAGAGAATGACGAAGAAAATGAAAAAGGAAAAGAAAGACTAAAACCCCGCCAGTCTAACAAAAACACTTTTTTTTAAAAAAAAGAAAGGATATTTTTATGGCCCTGCTAAGGACTCCACACTTCAGCCCTTTCCCTTTGCTAGAGAGGAGAAAGGAAAGAGGTTTTCCATGAATCTGTGGCCCGTTTTCCTTTCCATCTGTGGCCTGGCACATTTCCCATCCCTCCCTATGAAAAGTTTGATCCCAGTCTCAAGCCAGTGACATCAACTTGTGCAGCTGGCCCCTGTGCTGTCCTGGTGTCAAGTGCAACCTCCTTTATTTCCACCTCCTGCTTCCTGCGATTAACTAGGTGGTTAATGGGTTAAGTTCAAGGAGGTTTTAACGTTGTCTCTATTACCTCCCAGAAAAATTTTAATAAAAACTTCTTAAATATTTCATCAGCAGTTTCCCCAAAAAGCTCGCTTTCCCACTGATTCAGCTGGGTATAATAACATGAAGCAATAAATCTCCATGTAGGTGTTACCACAACCGCTAATACCCCTTTGTTATAAGATGACCCTAAATGCATTAAACATGATCCTTCCAAAATAAAAATACCTTTAAACAAAAAAATCATAGCTTTGTGGTGCATCAGTATTCTATTATAAAGTAACTCAGACTGGAGCATACATCAACCCTCTTTGGTATGCAGAGCTCATGCAGCATGATATAAGTCCCAGTGGAAGTTAAAATAATAATTACCATTATTTCTCTAGTCGGATGACAAATTGGAACATTTTCTCTTTGAACTCTGAAAAGAACATCATGTTGTAGACCCAAAACGCTACTTGATCTAACTTCAGCTATTATCAATAACTCATTTCTTCAATTACACAAACGTTACATACTATATTGTCCTCCGAAGATACAAGAGAGAACGTACACCTGCAACGTATGAAGAGTGACTTAAGCGTAACCCAGAGGAGACAGGTTACGCTCATCATGTCTCACATTAAACCTGGGAGACAGAAACAGCAGACGAGAACTCTTCGAACCAGAGGTAGCCTATGTTTCTATGTTTCCCCCATATATACCAAAAACTATACCAAATTGATAAACATAATACAGTTATTAATAATTTTCCCATTTCCAACTTCTGTTCTTGGCTGGATGAATGGACAAATGGATAGATAAAACATTATCACCATGGGCATAGAAGTCCTCTCTGATTGAAAAAAAAAAAAAAAAAAAGTAGTGTCATCTGAAATGCCTGAAGCAGCAGCCAGACTTCCTTTTAATGTTCAGGAAGTTTGGTTAACATCCTTTAAATGTTTTTAGAGAACGATTCGTGCTCCTTTCAATCCCAGGACAGATTTTCCCCAAAGTCCACAGTCAAGGTGCAGGGCTCAGTCATGTTTATTTTTTCTAGCTGCTTCTCCACTGGCTCACTTTTGGCTGACGTTGGCAATGATAGTGCAGAAACAAAACATGGAAGGTGGATGAGGGTGGCCAAACACTTACCTACTTCTTGGCATTTACAGAGTGCAAATAACATTCACTCTGTTGACTCTCATAGTGAAACTCTCAACAGTGCTTTAGCTCAAGAGTTGAGGCTGATGCTTTGTGACTTCAAGGGCTGAAGTTCAAGCCCTGTCACACCAGCAAGTGACACATTAAAATAGGAAGGCCTGTACTTCAGTGGGGCTTCACTTCTTCGGTTTGCTGTGGGCTTCCTGGGACCAGACCCTTATTCATATTGAACAGTACTCCGTTGCACACAAAAACCCCAAAGAAGTTGGCTGCCCAGCATGAGAAAGGCACTTTGAGTATTTGTCATGTGGAGCAAGATTTTCATTCTCTAGTTTACACATCAGGATAACACCCCCCTGGAGAACATGTATTATTGAAACTCAATACCATGCAGGCTGGTTATAGCTTGAAACTTATCATCCTAGCCTTCGGCTTCAGAGAAAAAGTTATTTGAGTTTTCCTGACTTAAAAATATACATTATGAGATTTTTAATATATTTTTTAATTAACTCCTCTTCTCCTTTCTGCTTTCACAGCTACACTAAATCATTCCAATTACAAGTTTTTTCAATATCAAGCCAAGAAGAGGTGATTATGAAGCTTCAGAAATCATGCCTTCCCCTCAGCGTTCCAATGCTGCTTGTGATTTCTGGACCTGAAAACAGTCTGTAGCGGAGGTACAGTTCCCCTCGGAAATGTCAAATGCTGTGTGTAGCCCGCATGACCTTGCTTCTATAAAGTGTTGTTCAACACCAATTTATATTGATTTCAGTCTAGGCTGTTGTGATCCCATCTGCCTCATTCTCCTCCTTCCAGTCCTTCTCTCCCAAGCATATGTACCTGTCCATCTCATAGGCCAGCCCCAACTTTCACACAGTTGTGTCAGATTGTCCAGGCAGTTAACCTGGCTGAAAGTTAATTACGTTCTTCTGTTGGGTCATTTTTAGACCAGCTCTCCGAACTACAGAAGTAGCATTGCCACTACAAAAAGTCAGAAGTCTGTCACAGCCCAGGTTTATATCAAATTAAGTTATCCTAGAACTGCACAGTCACCTTTTATGGACTCCAGGAATCTATGAACCATGGATTAAAAACATTGTCCTAAAGGCTATGTTGCCATGATGGATAACACAGACCTATCTATTCCTTCACGTTAACCAAAGGATCTTTCAAAAATGAATCCTCAGACTGTCTAAGAAATCAGGATACTGTCAGTCTCAGACTGCTGGGGAGAGAAGAAAGGCAGTAAAACCAGTGCAACTTACACATTAGTAGTGAAGACACCATAGATCAGGTCTTGCTCAGGAAGGTAGAAAGTGCTTTGCAATTCATTATAATAGAAAGGGATTTCTCCAGCACGGGAGCAGTTCAGCCTGGCTTTCATGAAAGTTGTCCATGTGTCCTCCAGCAAAAATCTCCCTCCAATATCATTTTTGCAAACCCTTGCCACACGAGAATACACTGTTTTCCCACAGTCATGTTCTACTGCATTCTCACGGAAGAAGAAATAGGTGAACAAACCAATGTCGTAGGCAGCAATAAAGTTAGGCTCTGAAAAACAAACATTTGAAGAGATTTATACAGGTCAGAAATCAATTCGTGCTCACTGACTTGCTCAATGCATTGCGCCGCCAGCTACCTTTACGCAGGCTGTCAAAGCTGGGACCACAGGGGAGTTCAGAGTCAGCAGAGGACATAAAAACTATAGATGGGAATAATGATATATGGGCATACAGCTCTAGTTCCACTTTTCAGATCTTGGAAAGACCCCATTGTTTCCCCACTTTATTGGCAAAGCTGCTACTGATTTCAGTGACAGCAGAGTTCAACACTTTGCATATGCATGACTATCCTCTGTACCTATACTCATTTTACAACATAAAGCCTTCCCGTTGGGTTCCTTCACTTATTCACTTCTGAAGCGCACCTTATGATGTATTAAATATGCTGCGCGCATCCGCCCGATTCCCCAGACTGCTGCACTGAAACATTCAACCTACTCTCCCAACTCAATCACATCTGGCTTTTATCATGAAGTCTTTCCAGTTTCTAGGCACAAAAGATTATCTTATGTCCATAAAACAAAACCATGCCACAGACTGACAGTATTGAAGCAAGCTCTCCTTGATTTTTTTTCTCCTAGAATTATTGTTCTTATTTTCACAAGAATTGAAAAGAACCTGGAATTGGTTTTGTAGTGAATATTTTAATTGCGTATTTAACAAAGCTTTAAAGTGTATGGTCTTTTATCCCAACAGTTTCTTTGGCAAAGGGAAAAGTTTGGCCAATGAATAATATTTGACTAAACAAAAAAAACCCTGTTGGTTTTATAGGGTGCTTTTACAATGTTCATTTCTGAGTAATGCTCAAAGGAAGAAGAAAAAAGGAAAATACAGAATTCCTTTAATGCTGCAGCCCAGGAGTGAAAGGAGAACAGAGTCGTGGTGGAGGGAGAGGAAGGCAGGCTGATGGTGCTGCAAGGCAGGTTTGGGAGGCAGATGATGGTACAGAGGGGAGGGCACTGCAAAGCATCTGCGTCAAACTTTCTCCTTCGAACAGTGAAACTTAAAGGGACTGTTGTGGTCACCAATCCGACCTTCTGTCTAACACGAACCAGATAATTTAACCCTGTAATTCCACCATCAGATCCTGTAACTAACAGGTGACTTAGACCACATCTTTTGAAGGAGATCTGATCTTACTGGACAATGTCACATGGCTTTACATCCATCACTTTCCTCAGTGACTTGTTTAAATGACTAAAGACTGCCCCAGCTGCAAACTGCATTTCTTTTTCCATTTGACATTATCTGGTTTCAGCTTCCAATCACAGGCTCTTGTCATGACTTGTCTGCTAGATTAAAGAACTTTATCCTGCCAGAAATCTTCTCTTGATGTAAGTGCTTCCATACCATGAACAAAACACCTTCTATCTCCTTTTCAGAAAGATAAATAAATTGAGCTCCTTAAGTCTCTCACTGTGAGGCAGGCTTTCCAAGCTTCAAATCACTCCATGGCTCTTCTCTGAATCATCTTCAAGTTTTCTGTTTCTTGTTGAAAAGTGGCCAGAACAGGATGAAATTACTTCAATGTCACCAATGCTGCGCAAGGTTATAAATCCAAGAGTCATGTTAGTTTTTCCAATCACAGACTAGAAACTCAGTTTCTGTTTGTCTTTCCTTAAACTCCCCTGTTCCAATGTGACTTCCTTCTGAACTCTTCATTCATGAGCAGACAACAGGCACATATTTGTAATGAGTGTATACGGGTTATGCTGCTTCTTGGTCCTAATTCAGAGTCTTGCCTGATGGCATCCTTCCCCTAAAACTCCAGATATCCACACTGACTTCAATACATCTGCAGAAGCCTAGTTCAGTCTCAGTTAGCTCCACAGAGTGCACAGTCCCACTGCTCGTATCTTTGATTGAAAGGTCCTGAAATCCAATGGAAAGATTCTTAATATCTTGTCAACTTACCTGGGTCAAAGGAGAGAGGGGGAATATTGGTGTTTCCATCACTACAGTCTGCTCAGACAAGATGTGCTTTGCCCCAGTCAGAAGGTGTGGACTCAGTGCAGGAATTACTGGTCGAAATTCTATAGCTTGCTTGGTGCAGGGTATTATCACACTGGGGTAACAGCTGCTTTTAATAACTATAAATCCACAACAGCATGGGTTTACATGCAACATAACTCGCTGTGAAATTTCTCATTTTCAGACTGATCCTGCACTGAAACCAACCCTCTTTAGCTGAGTCAGTGGAAGTAGAGGGTGCTTGACACTGTGCAGAACTGGGTCAACAATATGATGCTTTAAGTTCGTTTTGATCTTCAAATCTTTGAGTGGTTTTGTTAAAAGGATATGTTTGGTCATCTCACAAGACAGAGACCCACATATATGTTAAGTAGGCTGTAAGTCCCACTTTCCATATTCTAAATCAACTCCTCTGAAATACTTCCAGGCTATTTTTAAATATCTTCTAAGCTGCATCAATTATTGCACCGGAAGCCCTTCCCCATCATAACTCTGGATCCCAATATGAAAACAGAGGAAAAGATTTACAAGCCTGCCAAGTTGACTTTAATACACCTCTTGCTCAGATATGACCCGCATGACTTTACCATTGAGCCATTTGGAGTTGTATTGTGCTGTCCTAAGTGGGGGAACATTTCCAAGGCTGCGGTAAATAGCAGGATCCCGTCCAGAGAAATCAATTACAGTCGCAGCATAGAGTTCTCCTCGTGATGTAATCACAGCTGTCGAGTTATGCCGGGGGTCGTACGGGCACCGAGCCACTCCATTAATTCTGTCAACGATTTTGCTAAGATTTCCTACCTGTATTTAAAAGGAGAGAGGAAAGAATTTAAAGAGCATCTGGCTTTCTTACTGGTATAGAGAATTCAGTTTGCCCGTGACTACCTACGAGCAAACCCCTGATTTTAAAAAAACAGGCACCTATAAGAAAGTAATGCCAGCAATGACTGTAAACTGATCTTTACATCCATCGTTTGCCAACATAAGAAGTTGTGTCTGAGCCTCACTTACCCTGTTGCTTTGTAAGAAGGGTAATTCCCCCGCCAATAAAGCCTGTAGGCCCCAACCCACTCGGTGTAATCAGGTGCTCCTGCTGCTAGCACAGGTTTCTAATCAGACACCTCCCGAATGTATACTGGCATTAAAAAATATAAAAAACCCCATTGCTCTGGACCTGCTCCTGCTTCCCTTGAATCCAAAGGGAGTTTTGCCATTTATGTTAAGGAAACATTTAAGTATTCAGCTCAGGAGGTGCTCACAGCTAAGCCTGTCTACATTCCCCATTTTCAGCAGCATACCCAAGGTTTACATGAGCAGCACTTCGTCCAGATGCAGCTCACCCGTAACATGAGTTTTCTGCTCCCCACCTGCAGGTACACCCACTGCCCCAAAGCAGCCTGAGAACAAACCCAAAACTATTTCAGATCAGCTACATTTGGAACATATTCTCTGCAGCCACGATGCCCTGCCAAATGACCGGCCTTCCCCAGAGCATGTATCCAGCCCTCTCCATCACTGTAAAAGAGGTAAAACAGACCTGTCGACTGGAACACACGGGCGAAAAGGCATTGGTACCACAGGTAAAAACCTTCTTGCCATAAACAATCAGCACACGGACATAGTTCTGGCACTCTTCCTATAGGGACACAAGACAGAAACAAAGGATTTTTGAAAAGGAGACTGTGGGGTTATTTATTACGTTGAAAAAATTAGCTGTATTGCAGCTGGAATACACCTTCCTTAGCTCTCGCTCATACTGAGGTTTGTTGCATCAAGCAGTGCGCAGCTGTAGGGAGCTAGCGGTCTAAGTGAGCAAGTTCAATTTACTGGTTATTTCTCTAATCATAGCCCTGCACAGTCCCTGGATAGGATGTTATCCATCAGGTTGACTCCGTATTAGCTACACAAGTGCCTCTTTCTGTCTCTGCTTAGATTGGAGGAGGAATCCTCCTTCTTTTCATGATGATACTTCTGACCTATTTTACCCAGTGATGCTGCAGCTTAGAAAACGTTACCCAGACACAAACTCCAGTGAAGGACAGCGGGTCTGTCTGCACTATAATTCACACCAGTGCCAGCAGGAAAATAGCAGGAACTTCTCATAATAGGCCAGGGTGGTCAGGAGAATCTCGTGCTTGAACAGGTTGTTACTTCCTGCCTCCCACAAAGATTGTGTGCTCAGGATTTTCCATGGTAATTTCCATGGAGTTTCAGGCCAGGCTGATAAGAAATAGCAAATCTCCTCTTCTCAACTGCATGACCATTTGCTGGTACAAATAGGCAACTCCCTCCACATGCCAGTCCCCAGAGGTGTGGGGCTCCAGATGTCCCACGCTGGGGTAGGGGTGGCAGCACAAGGCTGCACTGGCTTCCCCCCCACCCGAAAATCTCCTTCATGTTGTTGGAGAGAGCCACAGTGTCTCTTTTTCCCCACAGCCTCATACCCAGAGACCTGTGGACTGCAGATCAGGCTACCTGAGCATCTTTGGGGGGTTAAGCCATGGGCGAGGAAGAGGCCACATAAGGCAGGGACTTTCTAATGTGACACACAGGGAACGGGAGGTGCGGGACTAGCGTGCAGCTCCCACAGGCAGTGCAAGAGGCTCGAGAGCCGCCTGCCCCAAGGTTCATCCGAACAGCCCCCAGGAGAGATGTACTGTGAGCCTGGCACCAGCCTGCCTGCCCTGGGCTCTGGGGCCACCTCAGAGGAAGGGATATGAGCAATGGCTAACGACTGGCCCCCACAGGGCTCCAAGCAAAGAAAGTCTATTATATTCTACTGTAAACAGAAAAGGAAACTTGTTAAAAAAATAACAACCTCGGCTGGGTTATCTTGGCTGCTTTGCTTTCCTCCCTCCCATAGATCATAATTTGCCACTAAGCTGAGCCTACAGCTGCAGACACTGCTTCTCCTTCTGTAAGCAGCAATCACTCTGCAAGCTTCCCTGTCTCGCAGCGCTCCACGTTGTTGATCATTTCCCTGAAGACTTCATTTGCAAGATTCAGCAGTGTAAAAACACTCCCTATCATTTGGGAAGGAAGAGGCTTGCTTAGCTGGATTACGTGCTATCTCCTTTCACTTGCTGTATGGAAATCAACTCCTTGAAGGATGGCATTTAGCGAAAACCCACCAGCGTTAACCAGAGACAAGCGACTGCATGGGCATGGCATGTGGGGCCTGCTTTTGAATGGAGAATATCAGAGGGACTGCACTCCAGAGCCAGCCCAGGAGCACTCGCCCAGCCCGGGCAGAGGCTACAGAGTGCCATGGAGCAGGTGCTGCCAGTCTGGATTCTCAGCAGGGGTGTCGGGGATCAGATACATAATGCCTGGCACCCAAAAATGAGAGCTTAAATTCATAGCTGGGTCGATTCAGCACTTCTTATTTCAGAAGCAGATCAGTCATGGTGACTGCGCATCAGTCCATCAAACAGGACCTTGAGAAGCACCGTCCCACCTGCTGTGTGTTTGAGAATAGAGGTCTCATCACTTTAATAAAATGAAGGGCTTGCCAGCCTCTCTGCCCTCTCCCGTCATTGTTGCATGGTGCTGTGAGCCCTGTTATTTATTCTCTGCCCTAGAGATGTCTGCATTTCATGAGTGGGTTAAGTAATTCCTCTTTCTGTAGAGCATAGTTATTCAATCTCACATAATATTAGGACCAATATATATTTAACTGCAAAGGACTAGAAATTCTTGAGGAGATGCTATAAAAAAATGGTATGGGCTTCTCTCCCAGCAGGGTTTTGTTTTCAGAATATGACTGATTTGGCATCTAACCCAGCATGCAGCTCTGTACCCAAATTTTACACAATAAGAGAGTACCCATCTGCTCCCACTCCACTTCCACCTTTCTCTGCTTTGTGAAGAGTCTGAGCACAGCTTCTGACCTAAACCAGCTAATACCATATATGTTGCTGGACCCCTTCCTGCCTACATACTTCAAAATATTCCTCATTAAAACTCTGTCCTGCAGAAATCGAAAATCCTAATTTGCAGAATTCCCTTCTTTGCACAGAGCTATATTACAGATTAATAAACTTCTATTTCTACAAAAAATCTTCCCAGCTGAGAAGATAGCACACAACAAAGAATTTCTCTGCAAGGTCATGTGCTGGATGGTCTTCTGGAGTCTACTGGCAGTGATGCATCTGTTGCACACTTTACTCCAAGGCACAGTAGCCTGGGTTGGAAAAGATGCTGGAAGCTGGTAAAATATTGTGTTATTTTAGCCTAATTAAGCATGGTTTTACTTGTACCCATCAGTCCAAAGCAGAAGTTATTTATTGAAACAAAGGAGAAAGCATACTGAGCAAATATATCTGCTGCTGTCTGAACCTACACCAGAATATTTAATCGGCGACTTCCAGCCCATTCCCAACTGCTCTAGCAAAGAGCAAAAGAGCATAGTCAGTATGGGTGAGGTGTTAGATTGGAAACATTTAACAGCTGATAATTTCCAGGGAACTGGATGCGCCAAGCCCACTAATTATTTAATTGGCTGTAAGAGGCAGAAATTGGGGTGACTAGTGGATACTTTCCACTCTGCTTAGATAACAACCCCTCTAGGTGTGGGCCATATCCAAACGTAGTTATTCCTACGAATTAGCTAAGTAGGCATTTTCCCTGGACCTGCCTTACTGATGGTGGTAACAGCACTCCATGCTCCTGGAGGAAGAGCAATGATAATATGTACATTTCATCCACTGGTCTCAAAGCACTTTATACAGCGTTAAGTAATGTTCTGAAACAGATGTGCATTATCTGCCCTGCTCTCTCAGCTGGGTGAATCAAGACACACAGGTGCTAAAGGCTTTGCCACGGTGACACACTGAGTCAGAGGAGATCCTGAAGGACAAAACCAAAGATCTAACTACCAGATCCCACCTCTCTAGCCTGCATGGCCTGACGAGGAATACTGTGCTCATCTGGCATTTCCTATTGCTGTACCCACTATCCGTCATGTCAGTCCATGAAAACCTCCAACAAAAGCGAAGAAGAAACCAAACCACTTAAATGCACCAGCTTGCTGGATTTTTCTCTAGACACTGTCGGTGAGGTTTACATTAGATCCTCTTTCTACCCTATTCTCAAAATAACTAGCAAGGAACAGTGTCCTCTCTGTGTTCTTTAAACCAGCCTGTATTTGCTCCGAAGTCATTCAACACGCTGCTCTCTGCAACAATTTGTAGCTGAGGCAACTGTTTAGTAAGATGATCTCACAAACCCCTACAGAAATAGGAGCTATTTAATGCATTTTCTTCCATGAGGCTGGAAAACTCTAGGCGTGCAGAAGGCAAAATTCAGACGGGCTTTAATATAGCTGGAAAATCTGGCAAGCTTGAACCCAACTCTGTCCAGACTAGACAATATTTGGATCGTGCTCTCACATTGTGGAGCAGACAGTTAGATCTGTGTATGATCAGTCTGCAAATCTCATCACCAGAAGATATTATTGGGATCAACAGATTAAGGATTTAAATAAAGGGGGAAGACTGGGTATTTATATGGTTAATGAGAATAACCCAGTTATATTAGTTGGAATTATTATTAAATATATGGCAGAGCTGATAAAAACTCGTGGCTCATAGCCAGAGCATTAAGCATATCTCTGATTTTCCTACGAATTCCATGTTACTGACTTTGGGGTTCTTGTTCCTCCCTCAAAATTACCTGGTACTGGTCCCTTTTTTGAGATAAGGCCTTAAATTGAGCAGATACCACTTTTCTCCAGTCTAATGACCCTTGTTTTCCTGGAAAGGAAGCGTACATGACTTCTAATGCTCAACCCTACAGGGCGCAGGGTCTCACAGTCACTAAGAGAATGAACTTCACTGAAGCCCCTGCCTCCCACCCACCCCTCACGGTTTAAGCCTATCCTCATTTATTGCGGTTTTTGCAACATTCAGATTTAAATGAGTCTGTCTGTAAGTGCTGTAATGTCCACAACTGTAGACAGGACCAGGCCTCTTTCTAGCTCATACGGATGTCAGGCTGCTTTGAAAGCACATTTCAAACCTGAGAACCAAGAGCGGTGCCCTGTTACTCCCTTCATTCATGTGGACAGATCAGCAAATGGAGGGGCTGAGCTACTGCCAGCTCCCGTTTGAGGTAAAATTCAAAAAGACATTTTCAGGATGCTGCAAATAAGCCAGCTGTAGGTGCTTCTTGAGTCATTTCATCTGTCATCTCTGAACACTGGAGTTCTGAAATGTTATAAGCCCTTAATCTCATTGTACAGATGTATTTTTCTTTGAAAGCATAACCATATATAGGCACTACTCTAATTGCTCTTTTACTTTGAATAAACCACTCAAGTCCTATTTTCAGAGACCTCCTTTTTAATTCTCTTCTTTTCTTTAGGCTAACACTATTTCATCACATACTGATATATTTTAATCGGAGATTAAAAAAACAGTTACATGCTGTATGAGAAAAATAGCTGTTTCAGACGGTCTGTTGTCCTCAGTAAAGAAACACAAACTCCTGGAGCACAACCTGCAGTTCAGAGATCAGCCAGCAGAACTCCATGTTACCCCTCCAACGACATTTTAGAGTGCAGCAAACATTCATCTGTTGCAGTTCATCCCAATTTGTTAAAAAATAATCAAGACCTAACATGTTCTTGAGCACTGTTATTAACACGCTTTCAGATATCTATATTTATTTCTTTGGACAAACAATTCTATTCATCAGTTTAAGCCAATTCCCTGACCAAGCTGTCTTTCTCCTTTGAGTGCAACAGATAGCAAAGAGAATTGCTAATGATTTTTCCAGCCAAGTTTTCTTTAATGGACTTCAAATCAAATCTGGGGGCTGATTCTGCATTGATGGCTTAGCAGAAGTACTAGGAATGTAGGTTCAGATCTCTAGGAACAGTTACAAAGGGGGAAAAAATATGACTGCCTCCCAGTTATTTCTGTTTGCCTAGGGATTTATATGGTGCCTATTTAAGTGGCGTGGAGATTCCCAGCTCCACTAGGTAACCACAGGGCACATCCTCTGTGTGACACAGAGCCACTTGAAGGCCTGAAACAGCAGATCCCTCCATTAGCTCCAAAGCCATTTTGGTGGGCTCTAGCCTTGGGCTAGGATTTCCCTGTAACCTCCTGTGAACCATAAGACCCCCCAGTATCAGGATATCATACAAGAAAAGGAAGAAACTGTACTGGCAATACGGTGGGACAACCTATCAACCTATCGGATGTTTCTCTTGGTTCCTTCTTGCTCCAGAAGTGTTACTAGTGCATCATCTTTCTTCTGGCTACACAAACCTCTTAGGACAGCATGTAAGAGCTGGATCACTGCCATTTTCACAAATGGTTCCCTTTCACTTTTTGAAATGACAGTGTGCTGCTTTTGGAAAGTTAACAAATAATTCTGTGCTTAGACAAGAGAAAGACCAAAGTGCTCTCGTTTAGAAAGCCACAACTTTCCACGCCAGGCAAAATTCCTTAGATGTGGTGGATGTGGACTGTTATGCAGAGACAAACCAATTACGAACTAGAAGCTGAGCAACTCCTAATGAAATTAAATACACCTCTTCCCCTTCTGCTCTATCCATCACTCATTTTAACTACAACCTCTGGGTGATTTCATTTGGAAGACAGAAAGAAAGGCAGCATAACACTGACTTTGTTCTCTGCATTGTCTCTCAGTAATGTGGATGTTTTCCAGGGGACTGTTTCAAGGTGCTGATCAGGATACATTTTATAAATGCTGCAAAAATAAGAATGATTACTAGTGGAAGCCCACATGGATCTCCAGAGACATGGCACATAAAGCATATCCAATTCTTTCAGGAAACCACAAGTTTTGGTTGATAAATATGACATAAATTAAAGACACTTTTCTGAGGTGTTTGTTTTAATACCACATGACATATTACAGAGAGTTAATTTTAAAATCAGGTTCAAGGACATATACATTAATGGATTAAAATCTGATAAATTACTGGACTGAAAAAAGTCCTCAGAGTCAAATAATTCACAAACTTGCTACTCTAGCAGGGTCCCAGATGGGGTGGTACTAGCCCAGTATCAACATTTTTCTTAACAAACATTTGTGGCTAACCCAAATATTATGAAAATAGTAATTACCAGTGATGCCAAATCCTCACTATATATATAGTGATATATGCCAGGCTGGTAAGCTGGGCCCAACAAACAAAATAAATTTTTGTAAGATATTATGCATTAAAGAGCAAGGAACAAAAGGGCTCTATGTACAGGCTGGGAGATTACATCCTGAGACTAGCAACTGTGAAAAGGATTTAGTGGTCACAGTGGCTAGGCAATTCTGCATGATCTCCTATGACAGAAGAGCTTGTGAAACTGCCAGGTGTATGAACAGAGGAGGGTGAATAAGAGGTTTTAATCTGTTTTAATCACACTCGGGCATTAGAGAGATTGACAAGGGAATACAGGTGAAAAACTGGAGCGTGCAGAAAACAGACATGAAAAATATTCAAGGGCAGTAGAAAAATTACTTAGAGAAAGAAGCTTGGAGAACTCAGCTTTTTACTTTATCAAAAAGCTTAAATACTGATTTGACAAAAGCATATAAGTGCCTTTGTGAAAAATAAATATTGGTAACTAAAGGGCTCTTTAATCTAGCAGGGAAGGGCAAAATGAGACCCAGGCACTCAAAACTGAAGCCAGATGCAAAGAGGAAATAAAGTACATGATGTTAACAGGGAAGGTGATCCGCCATTAGAACAAGCCAGCAAAGCACACAGTCAGCCCATTTGCTTCAGGCCTTCAGTTCAAAACTTTTTGCCTTCCTCAAAAATGTGCAGCAGGCAAACACAAGTTACTGAGCTCAGTTTAGGAATAAGCAGATGAAATTTGTGGCCAGAGCTACACAGGGTGTCAGAAGAAATGACCTAATGGTACCTTCTAACCTCAAATCTGGGAGCCAGATTTCTCATCTCCCTTTTCTCTGGCCAATAGGTACTCAAATGCGGAGCAATCACCATGCCATAATAATTATACTTTTGTGATATGCATTTTGTGGCTTTTATTCTTGCACTTTTTATTTTCTTTATGGTAAAGCTCTTAGAATTTTAGAAGATATTTTCTAAGCAGCAGGAAGAATCTGATTTAGATACTCAACAGGCACAAGAATGAAGGGGGAAAAGGCATTTTAATACACTAGGTGGCTTTGAAAACCTCACCCTAAAATACATACATTATTAAATCAGCAAGGAAAATGGACCAGTCATATAACGTACGCAAACTACACTGTGAATTAATATGAGCCAAAGGTCCTCCTTATTTCTAGCCTCTATCACCACATATCTAAGTGCCTGACAATCCATAACATATTTATCATCAAATCATCTGTGCTAGGTATAAAAATGCCATTAGTCAAGTTTTGACAAAGCAGAGCTGAGGCAGGCAGAGCTCTGGATCTTGTACCACCATTGCACAGCAGAATCAGAAATGTTCACATTAGTNCAGCTTTTTACTTTATCAAAAAGCTTAAATACTGATTTGACAAAAGCATATAAGTGCCTTTGTGAAAAATAAATATTGGTAACTAAAGGGCTCTTTAATCTAGCAGGGAAGGGCAAAATGAGACCCAGGCACTCAAAACTGAAGCCAGATGCAAAGAGGAAATAAAGTACATGATGTTAACAGGGAAGGTGATCCGCCATTAGAACAAGCCAGCAAAGCACACAGTCAGCCCATTTGCTTCAGGCCTTCAGTTCAAAACTTTTTGCCTTCCTCAAAAATGTGCAGCAGGCAAACACAAGTTACTGAGCTCAGTTTAGGAATAAGCAGATGAAATTTGTGGCCAGAGCTACACAGGGTGTCAGAAGAAATGACCTAATGGTACCTTCTAACCTCAAATCTGGGAGCCAGATTTCTCATCTCCCTTTTCTCTGGCCAATAGGTACTCAAATGCGGAGCAATCACCATGCCATAATAATTATACTTTTGTGATATGCATTTTGTGGCTTTTATTCTTGCACTTTTTATTTTCTTTATGGTAAAGCTCTTAGAATTTTAGAAGATATTTTCTAAGCAGCAGGAAGAATCTGATTTAGATACTCAACAGGCACAAGAATGAAGGGGGAAAAGGCATTTTAATACACTAGGTGGCTTTGAAAACCTCACCCTAAAATACATACATTATTAAATCAGCAAGGAAAATGGACCAGTCATATAACGTACGCAAACTACACTGTGAATTAATATGAGCCAAAGGTCCTCCTTATTTCTAGCCTCTATCACCACATATCTAAGTGCCTGACAATCCATAACATATTTATCATCAAATCATCTGTGCTAGGTATAAAAATGCCATTAGTCAAGTTTTGACAAAGCAGAGCTGAGGCAGGCAGAGCTCTGGATCTTGTACCACCATTGCACAGCAGAATCAGAAATGTTCACATTAGTGCTGCCCTCACTTGCTGCATTTACCCAGCCAAGGGCAGAGATGCTGGGTCAGAGCTGGACTTCTTAGCTGGAGTAGAACACTTCACCAGGTGGCTAGGCTAAACTCGGTATGCTTGGAGCTACCACTAAGTCATTTCTCTGCAGTGTAATAAACAACGAATGTGTAGACTTGATGATCTTAAAGGTCTTTTCCAACCAAAAGATTCTGTGATTCTGTAGACTCCCCCCAAGAGGGACTCAGCCATGGACACACGGGTTAGAGTAGATACAGACTTGGGAGATCTGAGTTTACTCAGCTACTGCAGAATCCTTCTGCCTTTGTTTGTAGCTTCATGTCTTCTTGTCAGACTCTTAGTCAACACCTCTGTTTGCCATTAATTGTATGTCAAGAAGTGTCTAATAATCTGCTTAATTATTGTTCCTCAGAACTTCACACCCATGGCCACTGCGCCCACCAAAAAATTTCAAGCTCTGGATCACAATCAGCATAAACTCAGCTGTTCAGAGCATTATCCTCATGAAATTTTTGGCAAATTCTTTGCAGTGTGAGGAGGCAGTAGCAGTGAAGATACTCAGACCGTCGCTTTCTTTTGGCATGACAGTAAGAAAGATAAATTGAAATTATCCTAGAATTTGTTCAGTCAAATGCATGGTTTTATACAGGGGTTGACAAAATAATTCTGGGGTATAAATTCAAATTCTTCATGAACAATGGGATACATTTTAAATCTCACAAACTTTACAATGGAATAAAAGAGCAAAATCCTTTCTTTACATATTTTAAAGTACAAGGACTCCAAATTCAAAAATTCCTCAAGTCTTGGGTTCTGGAGGTTTTTAATTTTGTCCAACTTCTGTTGGGTTCTTCTTCTCGTGGTGGGCCATGTTTGGTGTTCACCTAACCCAGCCCATTCTGCCTCCATGGTGTTTTCCTGCATAATGTAGATCCTACATGAAACTCTAACACATGTCCTAGGATACCCATACTCCTGTTCTCCACAGCCACATGAAGCAAATTGTTGCCTATTTGGCAAAATTCAAGCTAGCTTTTTTGTGTATATACAAGTTAATACAGTAATCACATAAAGTTTATTATATAAAATGAACGTGGTCAATGGAAGATCATATAATCCTGTGTTTAAAGCACTGAGCTGGAACTTGGCAGAATTCCAGCATTTTGGGCCAGCCACAAAATCACCCTCTGCTTGACTGTCCAAGTCTAAGCAAAGATCATGCTTATCCTCTCTTATCCTTTGTCCAAATCCTTTGGTTTAGACTGAGAACTCTTTGTGGTGTAATATTAAGGACAATAGGACATCCTCTCAGTTGAGGCCTGAAGATTTTTGAACAGTACAAACATCACATTTGAAAAATCAAAATATTTCCTGCTTTCAGATAGATGGCTTTGTTTTAGCTTCTCAGAAGAGGGGCAGAAAGGACCTGTGTTTGGATCAGAAATGTCTGCGAACTCCAGACTTCTGGGACAGCATGCCTTGGTTCAAGCAATTCTTGCTTTAAACTGCATTTTAGCAGACTGCACCTGCCTCCGAAGGAGCTCTGTGATATTCCACCTGAACAGACTGCAGAGTGCTAGCAGATTCAGTTCTCATGTTCAAGCGAATTATACAAAGATGAACTCTAACTGCAAACAAGCATCGAAGCCCAAGCGGCCGAATGCCAGCAGCTCACTGCTGAGTACCGAGACAAAGCCAACCTGCCCAGCCTCAGACCCCACTGCAAGATGTTACCCCTGGCTTGCCACCACTCTGCTTCTTGATGTGTCACAAATTGTGTCCTCTCCAGCAGTGAAATCACCTTTAAATTCCATGCAGAGCAAGTCTAATAACTTGGACAGGGGGCCTTTGAAATGGCTTGCTCGGTGGTGCTTATACACTTGTGATGGTGGATCTAAACTGCTGCAAATTTACAAGCTCAAGCTGGTGTCAGATGCTCCCTGTGTGGATTTCACATGATGCAAACAAATTTACCCATGGTATCACCGTAGCAAAGCAAAACTTACCTCTGTTTTCCCTTTACTTTGACAAGACCTCCTGGTGTCTTCATCTGAACCCCATGCTGTTGCCTGAGAAACCAAAATGCAAAAGTCACATGACAATGCCACCAACCACTATGTCTGGAGACTCCCAAAGCAAGAGCAAGTATCTCCAGCCAATTTACACAGCCCAATTTAAAAGCAGCATAGTGACAATAAACATGTATCTCACTCCCACTGTGCTCACAGTGCACACAAATAGATGAGAAGTCCAGAGACAGAAGCAACTGGAATGTTAACAGAGGACAGACTTTAATTTACATGTAAATACAACTTCTGATCATCATTCAACCGGAAGGTCCAAGACACAAGCCCCGTATGCCAAGCCATCACCCTTTTTCAAAGAGAAGAGTGCTGTATAAAACCACCAGCTTTCATCACCAAAATGAAAACCTTCCCTACATCAACGTCCAGTAGTTCTGCACAAATCTGTTGGACTCCTTAAATCTACCCACAAGATTATCACCTTCTAAGTAAACCTGCAGCAAAGTGAGCTGGATAAAACAACAACTGGGAGCTGACAGGCGAAACCCGGAGAGACGGGAAGTGGTGAGAAAGGCTGGATGGTGATTTGTGATGCCAGACAAGTGGGGTCAGATCCTGAGGTGGAGTAAAATGCATTAGGGCTGAGGGCACTATTGACTGGGGGCTCCTAGACCTGGACCGAGAGCACGTGGGATTCCCAGTCGGCTCTGTCTGACTCCTTCGGAGCGAAGAGGTGCCTTCCTTTGCAAGAAAAGTGAAGACCAGCAAAACTGCATTAGAGAGAACTTCTAGATTTAAAATATTCAGCAATACCCAACCATTCAGTGCCCTCTGCAATTTTCCTCCCTTCAGCACTTTTTAAAAATAGTCCTAACAAATTCAAGCAGGTATTGTTAGCTGGAGGTGAAAATACGTATAAACATCCATACTATACATAATACATCATTCTGAGTACAAGAAAAATAGCTCTGTTACACAGGGAAAGGCCAAGCTCGCAAAGTTCAGATACAGATCCAAAGCTCCCCTAAAAGAGCCAGGATTTCTTTTTTTTCCCCAGTCCATTACCAATGCAGGAAATGGCTTCAAAGTTCGGTCCGGATCTGAACTCTTCTTGAACCTTCTCACTGCAGCCAATATATTTTTTTAAACTCTGGGCTTCCATAGAAATTATCCCCTCGACACATGATAAATCCTGTTTTTTGCAGGAGAAAGATGGGAGCCCAGTAAGGAGAGGGGATCAATTTTCCCACCCCCAGCTCAGGTCCATGAAGACACTCGCTCAGAACCGCAAGAAATGCCACCACTCAGGAAATGCATTTATACACAACATGGGAGGAAGGGATATTTCTACCTCACTCAGAAAAAATGGTATCTTCTCCATTAGCTGAACATTCAGTACAATTTGGCTTGAAGTAAGACTTTACGAGCACAGGCAAAGATCTGGTGGGAGAAGGGAAGAGCACAGATCTTTCCCTGGAAGTCGCTTGGGAAATACCTCCCGTGTACCGCAGTCCAATCCAGGCTGAAGGCCAAAAGCTTGTGCCTCAGAAGTGTTTTTGTGAGAGCTGGGATAAGTCCTTGCTGGAAAGGATCATTTAGCCATATCCTGAGAGGGGATATGTCACTGGATGAGAGAGCTCACGTCGCTAAGCCATCACAGGAGAGCAAGGAATTTTGACTGGTGACTCCCAGGAGCCTTTGACATCTGCAAAACAACTGTGCAGCAGCATTTTGATCCCCAGTCCCAAATCTAGCCTATATTCATCTAACCACAGTATCCTTGTACCTTGGATCAATTTTTGACAACCTTAATACAAAAAAAAAAAAAAAATCCAGAAAAGAGACAGGTTATTAGGTGGCTCTTCTTCCCATTTTAAAAACAGAGACAGGGCACTCTCCATTACAGCCCAGTTTACCTTAAAGGTGCTTGACAGGACAAAATGAAAACAAAAATCGTTGATTATTTCAGAAATCAATGCTGCTTCTCTGCAAATACTCTGGGTCTTCTGGGATTGCAGCAACACAAGAGAAGAATTTGGCCTCCTAGGGAACACCTAGCTCTTCCTGCCAGGCACCTGCACTGCACAGCTTTCAGGCATGTTGTAAACACAGCTCATGTCAGAGCACTGGTCCCCTCCAGCTATGTTCTCTGAGCCTAAATGTTTTCTTTTATTAGGCAACACTGCCCTTCAGCTTTCTGAAGCACTACCTCGATGAGTCTAGTGATAACAGAAGTTCTTGGTGATGGCCCAAATTATAGGAACTGTTGTTTGTGACTGCACCATTAGTCAGGGTGCACTTCATTAGAGCTAAGAGGATAATTAAGCAATATGGCAATCCAGAGCATGTTTTACAATTCCCACACATGTCTTTGGTGGGACAGGGAGGAGCTAGTTTGAGGGCTGAGTAACTCCAATGACCTCTAGTGACTCAAAGAAAATATTCATGACCCTGCAAAGCAGAACATCTTGTCAATAATAAAAATATAATTGCAAAGCCAAGGAGCTAATGAGTGTTTAAATAATTGTACTGCAAGGCATGAATATGCACCAGTCAGCTGACCTACAGCCTAGACAAGTCCTTCTGCTGGGCTCCCAGGAGCCCGCACACATCTGTGGTCATGGCCTTTCGGTTGGACCTGGTAAAAGGTCCTGGGCAGGCTCAGACCTCTGGGCTTGGGGCTTTCACAGGAGCTTTCCTGAATTGTTTGGTTTCTTTACTTGACTGATCAGCTGTCTTTTCAGATCAAAACGTCCTACTCTTGTTATTTCTGTTGTCTTGGGCTTCTCTGTGCAAACTCCCTGTGGAATGCTGGTGCTCTACTTCCTGCATCTCACTGGTATGTCCAGCCCAAGCCCCTCCTTCCCAGATGAAATATTCTTCCTCTGCCTTAGATTCATTTTGCCCCAGTATCAAACTACATCCCAGACATTTGACAGAGAAACCTTCAGAAGGATCTCTCTCTTCTGGAGTACATCTGTGTGTACCTGTATGTTTCTCAGTGAGGCAGACACCTACTTAACACTTGCGTAACACTACAGCACTGTAAGGGATGCTTTGTACTTTTGTCTCCTTAACAGATCACAACGCCTCTCAATCTCCAACTTCTTGCACGCTGACTCAGGTGCCTCCCCTCCCTTTCCTCATCTCCCTCAATAAACCAAATTAATACTCTTTCTTTTTACTGCTGAAAGCTGCCTCTGCACGCTTGGATGAGGTACAAACTGTATCCACCAGAAGTTTTTGTTCACTCAGTTGGGTCATCATCCTGAATTTATGATTCATTTTCTCAGTTGTCTGAGACATTTAAGTTTCCCAGCTCCAGAAAACACATCTGGGATTATTTCTGTACCTCCTGCTACACATATCAGTCAAAAGCAGTAGAGTAGACACCTCTGGACCCATGTGGCAATAAAACAACTTTCATGGCATGGGTCATAGAAAACAGAGCCTGAATGAAGATGTGACAAACCTGGGAGCAAGGCTACATACAAACACAGGACAGTATGTACTTTCTCTTAGCTGCTTCCCTACTTGCCATGTGCTTAAGCAACCAAGCAAACACTTTTTTAGGCTATCAGGATGTCAGCAGTTCCTCCCCTTACATCCTTACCAAGAGCACCCCAGCTCCTCATGCTACCTCCTTACAAGCTCTCCAGTATCTCTTTCCTCCTGAATTTCCAAAAGAAATGCAGTTTCTAACAGTGTTCCCAGCCACTTTGAGGACCTCCTCTAGAACCGCATGGCCCATGTGCAGAATGGGGGAACACCAGATTCATGTGCCATACAAATGAAACCATCAGTTCAGGGCTGCAGCTGCTGTGTAAGACAAGAGCCATGCAAACCACGAGCAGGACTGCCCAGCCACCTGTGCAGACAGGCACGAGAGTACTAGCAACTTTGTCCTTGAACTAAATTAAATGTGCCTTCCTTCAGCCTATTTGCATGGACACCTGGTTCTTCACATCTCTATCTCTGTTCTTGACTTCTATGTAGGCAGATTTTCTCAATTAAAAAAAAGGGGGGGGGTGTTATGTGTTATTTCTGCATTTTTAGGAAGTTACGTGAAGGAGAACAACCATAGGAGCAGCAGTCATGTGTACAACCACATGTACCTGGTGCAACACTGCCCAGCTAGAAATTAACAGAAATGGTCCACAATGGCTAAGCTCAGTATCTGAATATTCAAATGTCACACTCAGACACAGAAAGAAAGAGTTAATATCTCTTCTAATAAGTTATGAGCATCACGGTTTGCTCCCAGTTCAGACTGCAGATCAACAGTGCTCTAGAAATTCTAGCTCGTCGTGTGCTGTCAAATCAGTTATTCAGCACACACTGCTGACAGAAGCTTTCTAGATACATTTATTTAATTACCTGCACATCCCAGCATTGGCATCCAAAGTACCTGCCTGTCAGCAGCAAGCCCTGTTATCAACAGTTATGTGCGTCCTCAAATGCTGATGTGAAAATCCCTTTGACTTCTACGGACCAGCTTTAACATTCAGGCCAGCAATTTATAATTACTCAAACACCACATATGAATTTAATAGGTTAAGCATACACTAATCCCTGCACTGTACTTGCACAACAGGGGTTGCAGGTTTTTGTGCAAAACCAGAAAATTGCTTTAAAACTGGAAAGTGAAGACTGGAAGAGAATAGGTTACATGCATATTTATCGGGTAAATTAAACCCACTCTTAATCTCTAAAGTCTTTTATTACAAACCTATCCATCTGTTACCAACCTCACTTCCATTAAATAAGTACTCCATGCAAGCTACTGGCAGCCTTGCATGCCTGCAGACAGACCCAGAATCATGCTGATCTCTCCTATTAGGGGAAAAAAGTGTAATACAAAACTGTACATTGTGTATGTTTGGAAGGAGACCAAAAAAACCAAGTACAGACTTACTGCAAAAAAACCCAGGGACTGATTCTGTGAGATGCCCAGCATTTCCTAAAAGGTACTGAGTTCCTCAGGTTTCTGCTAACGTCAGCAGAAGCAGAAGCAGCACCTTGTGTCCCAGGCTCGGGTCTGCAGGGATTGCGAATGGCAGGAGCTTCCATTTCCATCAACTCTCCGCAGCACCCACAGGAGACTTCTCAATCTGCCCACAGAGTAAGAGGTGATTCTGGTTCTCCGCTTGTGCCGTGCAGGGCAGCCCGAGCAGAGCCTGCCAGTCACATCACCCTTTGCTGAGTTATGCAGGAGGAAGGAGGGCAGGAGGTGTTGTGATATGACAGTTACTGTTCACTGGAGACCTGAGCTGCCAGAGTCATTTCCTTCCCTGTGTATTTATTTACATCTTCCTTTCCAGTAACTGTACAAGGCACTAGTATGTTCAGAGAAATGTACCTCTGGAAAAAAAAGACATGCTTTGAAGGCAGCTCCCTACATTCTTTATATCAGCCCCAAATCTCTGCATTTCTTATTTACATTTACAATTTTTTTTGGATCAGCTCATTTCACAGCAAGGTATGGAAACTTTTCTCCAAGTCTGGGGAGAGAGGAACATGGAGGGACCATGTTTCTGCACTGCATTTAATATCTGCCAACTTTAATGGCAATAAAGCACATATTTACATACCCTACCGGACCAGTTCAGCTTAAACACACACTTAAGGACTTTGTTAAATTGGGGTGCAGACCAAGTCCTTCATGCAGTGGCTGCTCAGAGGCCAGTTCATTCCCCTACAAGATGTCAGCCTCAATCTTTTCATCCATACTGATGAACAGATTTCAGACCTCTAAAATATCACCCATAGATTCTTGCCGATAATGACAAATCCATTTCCTAAGTTTATTTCTATATACTTTGCAGTCTCTACACAAGATAGCACCAGTGTAAATCTACCCTTCCCTAGGCAAATTCTACAGCATTTAAAAGAAATTGGTAAGTGCCGGGTCTTACAGCACTTAAAAGAAAAAAATCTTTGAAAGAAGTTCTATAGGCTGGATCCAGAAAACCCATGAAAAGGTTCTTGTTTAACTTAGGTTTCTATGACGTGTACTGTAAAAACATTTCTACAACACTTCAGCTATTTCTTCCCTATTTAATCCTCCAGGACTTCTCCATAAAGACTTGCTGCCTTAGTCTAAAAGTGGAAAGTTAAATTCCCTTTTTGAAGCATTGGCTTTTGTCTCTTGAGGACAAGGCACATTTACAGTGCTCTATAAATAATAACTTATTGAAATCTAACTTCTTAATAATAAAGCACAGTAGCTTAATACCCTAGAGGCCATTTCTGAAGTTCCAACACTGGTAATTTATTAAAACTGTGATAAACATGTCTGATAAACAGATAACTAATACCGAAAGAACATACTGCCGAGCTTCAATAAATAGTTCTGCTACATACTGCAGTATACAAATTACAGATCACTGCTGCGTGCAGCGACAGGTATGAGGAATGATCACAGGATTCAGTCAATTCATTGCGGGGAGAGGAGGGGGCTTGGATGAAAGGAATTGCATCGTGTTTCATCAAATTGTTAATTGATTTCCCTTAAGTGATCTCAGATCCTTCGAGATGTGGTAAAACTCAAGCTGTTTGCTTCATTTAAACTAAGTACCCATAGTGCCTATCAACAGACTGGCCCAGTTTCACGGCTCTTCTGGAGTGGCTGGACAGTAAGTCAGCTGGGGAAGACCTCAAAACATAACACTCAAAAGACGGTGGTTGGCAAACATGCAAAAAAAATCCATCAGTGGGTTCCAGTTCCCATAACCTTCATCTCTGAATCAGACCTTCTCTCTATAAACAAAAGTCAGCCTCTTACTACACTGGGACCGATTTTGGCTTGGCGTTTATTGGCTGCTGAAGACGATCGCTCACTCTGTTCATGTCAGAGCAGATGTGGATGCTACATACTGGCATAGTAAGGATGGAAGAATTCATCACAAAGGACGACTTTCTCATTTTAAGAATGGATCTTTAACTCAGCTCCAAATAATACCATCTTTGGATATTCATGTTCGTCTATCTCACGGACTCTTATCACACCCTTACAAAGAGAAATGCCAATAGTCTGAAGGAAGTTCCTCTGCCCTGGCTCACCTATTTTACAAAAATTACATAAATGGTGTACACCTGCAACCACTAGTCAGGGAGAAGAGTTTCCAGGATTACGTTCTCTTTGTTGGTTTCATTCTTAAGCCTCACTGATTTAGAGTAGAGTCTGTCCTCCCACCTTATGTTTTCAGACTGTATGCAGAGACGGACGGAGCCATCACTGTAACACCTGGCAGAACAGGGCCTCAGCCTCCAGGTATGGGAGCTCTGGATCAAGTTATCCCAGCCCAATGAGCTACTGTACCTCAGCTGAGTCATGGTAATCCACTCTGTTCGTGGTTCTGTCTTATCTCAGGTGCAAGGTAAAATACTCGTTTAAACCCTTCACGGTCTTCCTCCTGCACAGAGAGCACATCCCAGTAACACAGCTCTGCGGCGAGCAGTAAGCTCCTGTACCTCTGTTGTGTGTCTGTGCCTACAGATACAACCTGTGTTCAACAACAAATGTTATCAACTCCTTTTTGAGGGAAAGTTTTCAGCTGCTTTGAGTTCTTCTTGGATGGTCAATGCTACTGATTTTCTCTCTTTCACAGCTTCAAAATCCCTTGTTATTTCTTGTATTATAGGAGCACGTAGAGGCATGAACTGAGATTGTGACCCCATATTTCTAGCCAATGTACGAACATGCTGTGGGAGAGAATTTCTGTCTGAGAGCACTTACAAGCTAAACAGACAACACAGGCACATGGGAGGAAAGGAAAACCAGAAGCACAGAGAGGTCAACTGACTAGGAAAAGCCACTGAGCATGTCAGAGGCAGAGATGAGCACTGAACTTTGCTCTCTCAAGGACTAAAAACTTTCCTGTCTAGCACAAAATGAGTTCTTAGATAGCATTTTTTTGCTAGTATCATAAAATGCATCCACTGAATCGGTGGTGTGCAGAGGGAGCGGGTTTAGAGAGTAGAACAACAGGCGAGATGCCATGCACCCCATCCTCTTCTTTCTGACATCTTCAGGCAAGGCCACAGTCTAATGTACAAAAACAAATTTGAATTTTGGTGCCTTCAACTTCCATTTGTCCTGCAGAAGATTCCATTAAACAACATATGGTCTGTAAATCAGACATTCTCCCCTCTCTGCAGTGTCAGGTAGGAATTTACAACTCCAGACCATGCATTTCCTTATCTGAAAGGAGCATTGTGTGAAGCTTAGCAGATCATGGTTTCTACAATGTACCCAAATGGAAAGTACTGTACAAGTACAAAGTTTTAATATTAAAGACAATTGTCTAAAGCTTTAGTAAAGAACATTTGATACCAAGTACTAAAATTAAAACAGTGGTTTCTAAGATAAACAATAAATATAGTCAGTCACATCCAGGCTACAACCTGTACTTTTCAGCTCTTTGGGAATTTTAGTGTTACAAAAGACAGCTTATAATGGGGCAGCCAGCTCACCCCTGAGGAGGTACTGTCAAACTAAAATTCATATCTGAAGCAAGCAGATTGACTTGCCAGTTCTTTAAGCATACTTTCAGTAACCCTGGTGTAAAACATTTGTAACTCAATGCTGAATTCTACCCAGAAGAGAATTTGAGCTTTTTTACATAATGGAACTTTCTTTGTCATCCAAATTTGCAGTTTTCGTAGTGCCCGTGAGCCTCCATCATAGCCCAGGACTCCCTGTGCAAGCCTGTGTAGGTATAGCCTTGACAAAGTGCATTATAAGCAAAGTGTAATAATATATGAGGCATCAGGTAGCAGTGGATGGCAGAGCACAGAGACAACGGAGCATAACCACGCAACAGGGAAAGGTCTCGGCTCACCAGCCACATAACTCATTGTGAGGTTTTGGTATCCAGAAGAGTTTTAGTATACCAAGGATGGGATTCTTCTGAGACACAAAGAGGACACATGGGAGAAAGCAAGAGGAGAAGGCACATTAACCAAGAGGGAGAGAGATGCTGGCTTCACGGGCTGATTCAAAGTGGGGTGAGCCTCTTAGGGGAAGTGATAAGCAGGTCTGTGAAAGACCCATAAAATTAATACAAGGACTAATGCAATGCAACAAGGATACGCCCCAAAGAGAGGGGAATCAGTGGAAGGGTGCAAAGACACTGGTGATCCAGCAACATGAGGAGCTGTGGATGTGATGCTATACCTGAACAGAAGGGCTTGTGGAAGCCAGGAATGATGCCCAGATTACAGGCTTTAGCAACAGATCGGATTGCAGTGCTGTCCACAAGGGTAAAGAAAGGAGGAGTACACACTCTGCTGTGGCTATATGCCGAGCTTAGACTGACAGCCACATATTTATGCAGCAATGTTAGATGAACACGCCAACATGTTACTTTGGAAAAAAGATACAGCTCTGAAGAAGAGAGATAAAGATGGCACTGGATTTCTATTTCCGCTATCTAGTGTTCGCATTTTTATCATTCTATGTAAAGAAAAATGTCAGTCTGTGACAATGATTTCATTTTGCTGATGATCTACTTCCTTTTGCTTGAAAGTGCTCAGCACTGCAATGATTTAGTTGCAAGTACTATATGGGAATGCTTATCTTTTTTTGAAAACAACATAATCCATTGGATATTTCTATTGCTTTTAAGCATGCAAAAGCATGGACAGGGCCAAATGCAAATTGATAGTCTTAGTTAACTGGGACATTTGGCATGCTAGTAAAAACAGACCTTAAAGTTCTCACCTGTAGCCAGTTAGAATGAATGACAACATCCAGAACTGGAGAACAGCACAGGGGATGTTAAGGAAGGATGACTTACTGTGTTTCCTATTACTGAAGATCAAAAGCATACAGAAACTGAGACAAGACTTTTAGCATACTGGGTAATTAACAGCCACAGTGGAATTTGGTTCCTTGCCATGTCACATTCAGTTTATAGCTTATGACAACAAACATTTACTAAATGTACTGGAGATTACAGAGACATAAGATTATATGATAAATCAATAAAATAACTAAATAAAAGAGTTTAAAATACACTCAGTCAAAAACGATTAAAGAAAAATTCCACTGCAGTCAAGCACCGGTGGGGAATATAAGTACAGCCGATACACATGCAGGTGCAGTTGACACTGGCCAGGTGGGTACGACACAGCACTATTTCTCACACCACCAGCGTTGTTTATTCTGTAAAGAACAGGGGGTTTTGTGGGGTTTTTTTTCCTTCAGTTGCTACAAACAAGGTATAACCAGCTATTTCTAAGAAGTGAGCCAATGAACAGAGTCACAGCAATGGTCGCCCTTGATAAAGTGAGGGCAATTCTTCCTTCGAGGCCCCTCTACCGCCAAAAGATGTCCATCTCCACCCCTTTATGTTCTTTGGCAGAGTCGCCATTCAGAACAAAATCCCTCCTTCCTCTTTGTGGGCTTCTCTGATGGATGTGACAAGACTTCTAAGCAGTCTCCTCTCACTGTTTTGCACAATGATTTCTGGAGTAGGAGGTTCAAAAACCCTTCCAATGGACCAGCCCATATTCAGTACAAAATCAATTTACCATGGCTATAGTCTCCTTTGTATTTCTGCATCAAGCAAGGCAATTTTATTCTCCTTCATTTTTCTGCTCTGAGTTTCCTTGCCGTTGTGCCTCTTTGAAGCTCACTGCTATGTAGAGATGTTAAGGGTTCTCTGCTATACATTTTTTTGTGTTGCCTCCCCCGTCAGCTTCTGAGACACACTGTACAAATCCTGCAGTCAACTGAGTGCATTTTTGTGCACCCACATTGAGAAAAGCAATCTTCCCATATATGCCTCAAACCGAAAATGTAATCACTGAAGCACATGTGAAACCTCTGTGTATTATCAGCTTTCTAAAGTGGGGAAGTCTTGCATTCTTTATTCCTCTCCAGGTTACATCATTGAATATACTTGTTCAGCATTTATTTGTTTGCTTTGAGAAGGAGCTAAAATAACTTGGAGGAAATGCCCAATTTGGATCTGATTCTCCCAACAATTAGGCTGAGATTCAGGAATCAAAATCAGCACATCCTGCAGTATTAAAGAGACTAATGAAGAACTCAAGATGACATTTTCACTGTTCTGTGCCTCCTGTTTTTCTTTAGGGAAATCACATCTATTGCATTAGGGGGGGCCTAATACTCTTTCAGACGACAAACACTGCAATATATCCTCATTAAAATCGTGTAAGAGGTTGAACATGGTTTGAGTCCTGTCTTGGCTTGAAAAAAGGGGGCAGTGTGCAATTAAACAAATAAATGCGCATGTGATTCAATTTATCCTATCAACATTCTTTTCTGGTTGTGTACTTAAGCTTGGTGTAGTACAACCAAAAGGGAAAAAAGGCACTGGAAATCTTTAATTAAGTGAAAGATTCATTATTGAGACCAAACGAAAGCTTTGAGATTACTTGAATTAGCCAAGGCCAGTTTCGTGCAAGCCAGAGAGACTGGGAAAGTTTTGCAAGGCAGGCTGAAAACAGAGATCCCTCCTCAGCCTGCCTGTACCACAGGAACTTAAGTGAAACCAGACTCTCCCTCCTGCTCTTCCCCATTTTAAAGTAATAGCTTTTGAGCTTCAAGAATATGGGCAAAAAATTCTAAATCCTCAGCTAAAAAGGAGCCTTTGTAATTTCCCTGTTCAGTACAGCAGATGAATGTCTGAACTTCCATTTGTTTCGCACACCTAGAGAAAGGATCCAGACTCCTGTTCCTAGACACACGGATTTTGACATGTAATGTGACAAGCACATGAAATACTCAGCTGGACTCTGCTAGGCATTTCTGCTTAAAATTAAATGGCAATCCTTGCCCCAGTGAGCCTGAATCCTAGGGTTAAGGTGAAAGACATCATGTGGCTGCAAAAAACAGGCAGAAAGAACAAGAGGGAGCAGTGAGATGATTGGTATTTGCAATCAGGGAGTACACATGGTGCACAGGCAAGTGTGGTGCAAGCTTCCCAGGAAAGTTTTTGGCAACGCACCTAGATTTTGACCTTTAGACTCTCTGGCTTCTATGGGGTTTGGTGCTCAGCATCACAAACTGTCAGAAAATGTCACTTCTGATAAATCACTAACAACCAAGAATAAGTAGGACCTTTCAGATTTTACCAGGCTGGGCTGGAAGAGGAAGTCAGCGATGAAAAGTCCCCCATGTTTCATAAAACAGATTTTGGTTTTTTTTTTATTGTTCTATAGCTACATTGTGCATTACATATCTGCTTTCCTCTGCCAGGTGCCTAACGCTCTTGATAAGCTAATTACAGCCTTCTGCTTATTTCATGTCAAGCTTAACTCCCCAGTCTGAGCCTAGCCTGCAGTTCTGGCATGTTTTTACCTTAATCTAAGACCATCTGTGCTCCATCAGCAAGGAACACTTAAATACAGAAAAAGTGAAGAACCAAGTGTTGAATTCCCCATACACTGCCCCCAACTCCTCTCCCCAGCATTTCCAATTAAGTGTGAAGCCAACATCCATCCAGTCCTAAATACATGGGAAGCCTTTGAGCAGGCTACAGTTATCAACAGATGCAGCAACACTTTCAGCGGTCAGTGGGGAAATGACAAGCCAGAAAGGACCTGAATCTCTCCATTTCTTTACATCTTCACATCAAAAGTTTCACATTTCAAATACCATCACATCACCATCAATACATGCAGTGGTTGAGTTCAGCACTTGATCAATGTAAAATCAAATACTTGTCTCAGAGAAGCACAAGGAGTCAGTTTGGGAAAAAAGCGATGTCGTTGATTTATCAAGAATCCAAAAGATCTTTTTCAAGTCTTATGTTTATTGCTGCAAAATGGAAGTCCACAACAGTTTAAATCAAAACTGGACTGCAACGATAGGGAAGATGGCTCTCCGCCCCTCTCCTGCCCCACCACCAAAAGTTCAAGTGTTTCTAACCCCTACTGTCCCCTCACCACCCAGCCCAGCTGGACGCAGTCCCTGCCTGCTGCTGCTGTAAGCGGCCAGAGCCCCACTGCTGCGCGTAGCATCAATCCACCTAGCTTCCTCCTAAGGCTGGGAAACAGATGCCTTCAGACTCCCTGCTTGGTCTGTCACAGTTTGCCTTGCTTCTGCCTCCTCTTTTCCAACACCAGACGTCAGCACCTGATGCCGTAGTGAGCTCTGCCAAGCTTCATCTCAACAAGGAATTTATTTGCTCCTTCTCCTGCAAAGACGACCCTGATGCAGTGTCTTTTATTCCTTCCTCCCAGCTCCTCTGTTCTGTTCTCCAGTCTGCACTCTCCTGCCAACCCAGGATTTATTGTCCAATTTCCTTCAGTTTGAGTCCTGCCCTTACATTCCCCCTGCCACCTGTCTCTTCCCTCACCTCCCCTCCAGTCCCTTTGCATTTGACCTCTATCAGGGTCAAAGATTCCACAAATGAGTTTTGAGAATATGCCTTATAATTAAGATGAAGGAATACAAAATGATTCTCCAACAGGATTAATGCAGCATACTTCTTTGTGCTGCTTCTGTCTAACTCCATTTGGGTGGTTTTCACGTTTATCTTGTATTGAAAAAATAATCTTTTCTTTTTTCTGCCTTGTTCTTAAATCCTCAGTAACTGATCTCACAGCAAAAGCTACTGAATTTGTAACAATTACAGTAGCCACATACATTTTTTTCTCCTGTCACTGTGTTTACCACTATTATATTTATGAACCATTGATCATTCCTTTCTGCCCCATGCATCAAAATCCTCTCCTCTTAGGCAACTACAGTTTGTCTCTTAATACTCCCAGGCTAACTTAAGAACTTTTTTGTCATTCTTAATAAAGCTTAAATCACTTCTCTTTGAGCAACCTTGCAGCCTATTCAAATGGCTGCAGCCCTGTTATTCCTTTTTTTTTACTTATAAGGAATTAAACCACTCTATTTCAAAAACCTCAAAACCATGCTTTGTCTCCTGTCTGAAGTGATTAATTAATAATAATGTATGGAATTTGATCTACATTCTTGACACAAAAGTGTTTCTGAGGAAAACATTTTTATTAACCCTCCCCCAAAATTATTTCCAAGCTGTTCTTTTTTAAACAAATTTACAGGTTTTTTTAAGTCTTTTTATCTGATACATTATTATTGCATTTTCCCCTACCAGACCCCAGCTACTCTATTTTTACATTGAAAGGTTTTCATTTAAGAAGTTTAGAAAGACGTAGTGAAAAATGGGTCCGTTTTAAACATGTGGACATGCTGAAGTTGCATAATTGCTTACCTAGAAAGCAGAGGTGAAGATAGCAACTGCTTGATATTACATGCACTATGAATCAGAATAGAACAACTTTGCAGTCATGATTAAGGCCAATTCCCTATATTTACAAGTACATGACACCAAGCTGAGTGGTGCAGTTGACACGCCTGAGGGACGGGATGTCATCCAAAGGGACCTGGACAGGCTGGAGAGGTGGGCCTGTGTGAACCTTATGAGGTTCAACAAGGCCAAGTGCAAGGTCCTGCACCTGGGTCAGGGCAACCCCTGATATCAATACAGGCTGGGAGATGAGGGGATTGAGAGCAGCCCTGCGGAGAAGGACTTGGGGGTACTGATGGATGAAAAGCTGGACATGAGCCAGCAGTGTGCGCTTGCAGCCCAGAAGGCCAACCGGATCCTGGGCTGCATCAAAAGAAGCGTGGCCAGCAGGTCGAGGGAGGTGATTCTGCCCCTCTACTCCGCTCTGGTGAGACCCCACCTGGAGTACTGCGTCCAGCTCTGGAGCCCTCAGCACAAGAATGACATGGAACTGTTGGAGCGGGTCCAGAGGAGGGCCACGAAAATGATCCGAGGGCTGGAGCACCTCTCCTACGAGGACAGGCTGAGAAAGTTGGGGCTGTTCCGCCTGGAGGAGAGAAGGCTGCGGGGAGACCTTATTGTGGCCTTTCAGTACTTAAAGGGGGCCTATAGGAAAGATGGGGACAGTCTTTTTAGCAAGGCTTGTGGTGACAGGACAAGGGGTAATGGTTTTAAACTAAAGGAGGGTAGATTTAGGCTAGATATAAGGAAAAAATTTTTTCCAATGAGGGTGGTGAAGCACTGGCACAGGTTGCCCAGAGAGGTAGTGGAGGCCTCATCCCTAGAAACCTTTAAGATCAGGTTGGACGGGGCTCTGAGCAACCTGATCTGGTTGATGATGTCCCTGCTCACTGCAGGGGGGTTGGACTAGATGACCTCTAAAGGTCCCTTCCAACCCAAAGCATTCTATGATTCTATGTATAATACTTAGGTCTTAAACAGAAAGCCACATATTTCAAAGCACTTCAAAAGGACAAGTATCATTATCTCAGCTTTACGTGTGGAGAAAGGAAAGCCCAGACTGGAGATGGCTGGAAGCCACCTTACCTCCCCACAGCTGTCTACAAGTGAGGCAGCTAGTTCATGCTATCCAAACTGTCCTTATAGAGAATGGAGAAAAAGATGTGATTTTTCTGCATATCTTCTTCCACTGACTCCCCACGCTTGGTCTCCCTGATCTCAGAATACCTTAGTCTCTACTCGGTCATGTTACCAATAAAAATATATGGATAGCTATAACCATGGTGTGGTAACTTTTAGATGAAAGAAGCATTTCAGTGACAGTAAAATACCTGTAAGATCATTGTTCCTATTGACCGTTCAAACCGTGGTGGCATCCAGCAACTCATTTATACCCCACGGCCACATCCCTCACCCTCCTCCAGCGGTACAACCCAACCTTCCTCTCCCGTTGCCCACCCGTTAGCAGGCAACTCACAGCAGCTCTTGCCTGATGTTTAGCTGGAGGTTTGCTACTCCTCCTGCAGCCCTGAAGAAAGGCTTTGGAGCCTGAAAACGTGTCATCTTTCCCTGGTCAAGGTGGCTGGAGATGCCATAGGCATAGTCAAGTTTGTGCCTGTTTACTCGCCTGTCCTCTTAGCGTATGGGTTGTGCTTTCCTTGAGCTCAGCCTGGGGAAGGTAGGTGAAACCTTGGAGGCCAAAGCTCTTTGAGGCTCTCAAAGGATTCAGGGAAGCTGCGCCTGCCGTGCCAAGACAGGATCAATGTCCTGTGGGAGCGATGAGCAAACTGTTCCCATCTCAGCTCCCCGGCTCTGGGTCTCTGGTAACAGCCGTGCAGGCCACGTTAGCAACTCTGCTCTGCAGCTCCAGGCTCCAATAATCCCCTCGTATTAGTCATTCAGAACTGCTGCGTTTAAAAGAAGCTGTAAAACACACATCAGCTAAACTGTTACTAACAGAGAAAAGTAGGATTATTTATCTAGGGAAAAAACGCAAGCACTGACATGAAATGTATTTACTATAAAATAATTCTTCTCTTTTTTTCTAAGAGCTCAATAGTTGGTTTTAAAGAAAACATATGAAGTCATTCATGGGCCCTTTCAGAGAGGTGCAAATCAATAAATGGTGATTTTTTAATGCTCTCATTATAAATGACTGGATGCTAATAGGGTCAAACTTAATCCTGTCCAGAGAGCCAGTGCAAGGGACGGGAATCATTTAAATCTCTCTTAAGCTCTGCTTTGAGAAGAAAATGTAGATATGTCTCTGTATTCTCAGTTTTTAAAAAGAAACTGCTGCTTTTTTGCAGTAATTGGTCCAGATACTCCATTGTTTGTCTTGTAAGATGCAGTCCTTTGTGTTTTGAAGGACTTCTCTTACTGCTGACTTCCCAGGCTGTGCAGCTCAGCTCCCACGCCAGGGATGGGTCAGGGTGCCGGGTCCCAGCTAGGAAGAGCACTTCACTGAGTGCACAGCCCTGAGTAGCAGCAAACAGCAGCGCCCGCTGCAGCAGGGTGCTGGGACCTCTCCCCAGGCTCTGCCGATCGGCAGCTCACCACCTCCACAAACCCGGGCTTGTGGGAGGTATCACCTCCTCTCCAGGAGAGCACGCAGCAGGAGCTGACTGCATGAACCCTGCGCTCGGCGTGTGAAACTCAATAGGTCGCTGTTGCCACATTGACTGCTCTTAGCGAAGGTGCTGCATTAAACCCATCCTGCATTAGAGCCTGCACTAACGATCGCATCAGAGCAACTAGGAAATGCTTTCTGTGCCTTGTGGTAAGCCAGCATTTGCAGATAGAGAATAAACCTCTCCCATATCTAAAAATATCCCACATCCCTAAAGTAATAATAATAATAAAAAAGCAGCATATTTTTATATAAATCTCAGTTTATATAAATGTCAGTTTAGCTAAGGTGTAGCCTACAACAAGAGGCTGATTTGCCTCTCAGGAACATCTGCAGAGCTGGATTTGTTGACAGCAGCTGCAGATGAATGTGTGTGTCAGGGCAGGGGACAGCCAGGGCGTAAGTACACGCAGATCCCCAAGAGCCTCCTGGAGCTGGTGGAGTGGGAAGCAGCCCACAGAGAAAAAGGGGTAAATAAGCAAACCAAAATACATTTTGCAAATATACAGAAGCAACATTGGTGACAAGAAATGAGAAGTCCAAGGGATTTTTTTTTTCATTTTCATTTTTTTCCCTCCCCTTTCTAAAGGATGTTTAATGGTCCTGACTGTAAGTTGCAAGGTATAAGAACATTAGTCTTCATTCCCTACACATAAAATGCCTGACAGGGTTTTATCAAATAAAGAGCCCAATATGCTAGTTATCAGTAAGTGACTTCAGCAGCTAATTAAATTCTCAGTTTCTGAATCCTGCTCGTAATGTTTGCTGACAAAGACCAAAACCCCTGTGGTAATTTTGGCTTTTAGGTGAGGCGAGGCAGGGAAGCAGGGAACGACAACTAACAAATTACCCAGGAAAGCGGGCTGGCAATCTACGGCTGACAGTCAGCACACAAACCTCACTTCACCGTGTGAGCGTAACAGGGTAGTTCCCCTCCAGATGTAAATCAGCTCCGTGGCCTTCACTGACTCCAAGAAGGCTGCCCTGCTTAATGCCAAGTATGAATCCGAACAGGTATAGCTCCTGAACCTCCTATACATGCTGTACAACCCTGTGTATATGATCCTCCTGTCTATGTGTACGTACATATGTATATATAAAAATATATATGTAAATATATCTATGAGAACTTCCTATACCATGCCTAAATACTCACTTTAGAGGGCAATTACATTGATCACAACTAGGCAGTGCACTCTGAGCCAGTTTAGCAAATCTATGAATGCACATACTGAAAATGTATTCTCACTTGGTAGAGCACGCGACATGTTCTGAACTTGGACAACTATCAAAGGAAAACAGGCATTTATTTAAAGCTAAACCTGGGCTTAAAAGCATTGCTGGCTACAAATGGACTCCTGAGTTGGGTCCTCTCAGACAGAAGGGATGTCGCGTTCAGAAATCACTCAGTGCTACGGAGTGTGAGAAGAGATTTGCTTTCTCTGCTCTCTGAATTTCAGCTGAGTAGTAACATCAGCACAAGATTGGTTCCCAACAGCATATGGTGGAGCTTATTAAAGAGTACCATTCCCTGCAGCGAGGAGCTGGAGAAGTGCATCCTTGGAGGTTGAAGTGTGGCCTCCAGACATGGTCACCTCCAGTCTGACATGCCTTGTTTTCTTCCCTCATCTCCCACTCCAGGTAGAAATTTCTCTCTTAGATAAATCCTGGGAAGGCAGACCTGCACCTGAAAGCCGCAATCTAGCTCCTGATCAGTCATTTTAAGGAAGGGTGTATTCAGGGAGTAGATTTGATTTGGGAACCTGAAACCATAAGAATAAAAAGCTGAATTTGCCAGAAAGTTTGTTCAGCCAATACAAGCTTTATTACGGAATAGCGTTAAACCTCTAGGCTGAGAGTGAGAGGTTTTAGGTGCAGCTTTGGAAGGTGATTTATGAATAGATTTATATGTTAATCTGTTAATAAAAAATGTAGCGTACTGATAAAATATGTGACAATCATAACTCAGCTATGAGCCACATATTAAAGACTGCATCTGCTCTAGTAGAGGTTTTGATTATGTTTTTAAATGAGGGAACTGCATTGGCCTGAAAATAAAGAAATAAATGTTTTATCTAGAAATATGTGCCATATAATTCAAAGAAGTACCTGGGAATCTGCAAGAAACAAATAATAAACTGCTTTTAAGAAAACGACTTCTGGAAAGTGAAGCTTATTCCTGAACATTTCAAAATGGAGTTCCTGTCAGGTGGCTCAGTGATACATAAAGATAAGCAACGTATTCTCACTCTTTCCCGAAATTACTTCCCAAACTCTATTTTAAATTGGATGATAATCTTGACACTCCAAATAGATTGAATAAATAAATATCTTCAGCAAAGTTGGGCCAACTTCTGACCACCCATGGATTTGCGCTGTCATATCAATGCCTTGATATGACACCTGTCATATCAAGGCCTCCTCATGATTTTTGAAAGGATATTTTGAAAAATGGGAACGGCTCTGGCTCAAGGACGTTTCTGCAAGTAAATCTGAAATACAGTACTTTTACCTCTTTTTATTGACAACAACTCACAGCACTTTATAAAGGAGTGCTATATCCCTATTTCTCACACGAGCAAACACCAGGCAGATAAACTGGGCAGATTAACTTTCCCTCAGGCGTCCATGGGCAGAGCCAGCACTACGAATTCGGGACCTCCAAGCCCCGTCTGGTGCCTACCCAGCAACTCGTGGGGATGTAAGATTTATCTATCATTTGTAAGTTTTCTGATGAGCGCCAGGGTTTTGTGAACATATTCTGAATCCTTAAAATTTCCCAGTGAATTATTTTCACCAGGAAAGATTACTCGAGTGACAATTTGTGCTGTAAACTATATTACTCACTGCTCCCCGTTGGTTTTGTTTATCATATTTTATTCAGCTATACAGAGAAAAACCAAGTTAAACTCTGCCATCTCTCCTCACACTTTTATACACTTGCAGAGCATGTTTCTCATCAGCACACATAAATGTGGCACTACTGAGCTCTAAATAAGTAGAAAATAAGGCATTTAATGCTAGGTTTGATTCAAAGTGCAAAATATGAAACTGGTTCCATTTGTTGCTATGTGACATATTGAGGACTGATAGGCAGGTTTTAGTATTATTAACTACACTTTGTTGACAGGTACGTTGATTTACCAGGGATTATGCCACAGAGTTAAAGATCCCTCCAGGGACTAGCAGGGAGGGCAGTGTGTCTTCAGGAGCAGCTGTGCAGTTTAAAAGCCTCATCTCCGTAGCAGGGATGTTTCTGCTTCTTAGATTAAGGGAAGAAAAACTGGAGTAAAACTGTCCTTACCAGAAATGCACTGGATACGTAGCTGCAGTTCATCTGCTACAGGAGCATATGGAAATGTTTTGTCCCTATTTTGGGTTTGAAAAACACCCATCCCAAAACCCCACGATAGCAACAGAAAAAAAAAAAAATTTCAATAAGCTTCATATCAAGCCTTAAGAGCTGATGCTGCTTAAGCATACTGCTAACTTTAAACTTGGGTTTAAGTATTACGCCTCCAGTGGGACTGAGAAGTTCATCAAGATATGGCCTAGAGACTGGGTAATGTTCTCCAAAATGCTTACATGAGTGTTTGTGCTCTCGATTTATAAATTTGGAGCAAAATTTAAAAAGCAAATAAAGTCATGTGTACTGTAGCATTTTCATGTTTTGCAGTGGGGTAGTTGTAGATCTGTAATTGGAGATCTAGATTCTGGCAGCCCAGGTGGTACTGGACAGTCTGTAACTCCACAGGCAGTCCCACCAAATTCAGGGTTATAACTATTGGGGAACTAACATGCTCTCTTCTCTGAACTTAGTCCTCACTCAATTTTTTTGTCCTCAGGAAAAAATATTAGATTGTTAATTAAAGCATATTTTAATCTCAGATTTTTGTGTCTTTCTTAACAGATCACATAACTTATGTCTTCCAATAGTTTTGCAATAGGTGCACCTGTTTATTCTTTCCTATTCTGTTAAAATACAGTTTATTTTTAAGAAAGGGAATACATACATACTCTTGAAGTATTTCAAATACTGTTAGGATGGTATAACAAAACTGGTCAGCATACAAACTTTACTGGGCTGGTTAGAAACTTTTTCACAAGAGATCTTCCATTAAAAAAATAATTTAAATAAAAACATTTTACAAAATCCTAGCAGTTTCTATTAAACTTATCAGACAAGAGTCCAGATGGGACCCTTCAATCCAGAGGGAAATTTTTGGTCACAAACATAAAGGAAAGGAAAGGAGAAAAGATGCCCCAAACAAACCAGGTCAATCGCTTGAGATGAAAGAAATGCACATTCAAATCTTCTCTCTTGATGCTTCAGAAAATAACTTGACCCAGAATATTTCCATCCCAAGTAACCATGTGTCTATCTCCTTCTCTTTCAGATTTTACAAAGATGTCAAAAAATCTTGTTTTCATCTCAGTGCAAAATATCTTGGCATCTCAAAAAGGCTGGAAAAATCATTTCCCACTCAGTTCTATTGAGAACTCTAAGTTCCAGGTAAAATCAGGGTGAACAGAGGGTAGGCACTGCACTGGGATTTATGAAACGCCTGCCAAGTAGCCTGCTTTTAACGCACACCAGAGAATAGCGTTCCTTGCTAAGAAGTCCTAATCAGCATTGTGCATTTTTTAAAATTTGCTCAAAGGCTTATGTTTTTAAAATGACCCTTCCACCTACTCTATTAATTACAAACTCCAGTATAAAATGGACTTTTCTATGGCCTCACTGTGAAAGCTGCAGATTAGGAGCTAACCTTGTTTCAAGCCCATGCGTAAATTAAACAGCATGTGTTCCGAGTGTACATAATTTTAAAAATGCGTTCTATAAAATGTCTACTATTTAGAGCTTACAATGCATACAAGACAACCGTTTAAAGACGGAGATGAAACATGTTGCAGGGATTTTGTTTAAAAACATGCTAAAAGATTAAGAACAGTAACCATTTTAAAATTATGTTTCTTGACTGCTGCAAGAATTTGAATGCTACATGCTCAAGTTTCCAAAACTACCAGGTGCTTTTGGATACCCCACCTGGGGCATCTCAAGATGCTGATTTTCAGAAATTCTTTAACAATGTGCCTCAATTTTGGCAAGAAAGACAGGCAGAAAAAATCACAAGCGATCCCAAAATACCTTGGCCCAAATTTCCTTCTGGATATTGACATTCAGCCAAAAAAAAAAATTAACCACCACCACCAAAGTGTCTCATGTAACAAAAACTCATTTAGTGAAAGGCTTCTCAGGTCCTGAATGGAATTTCTGAAACGCATTTTAGAAACGGAGAGTGGGGGGAATCTCAGAGAAGTTGGGACATTTTGTTCTGTGAAGCAGGAAACGAGCTTGTTCTGCTTCAGTTTCTGCTCCACTCCACTCACTAGTTCTTATGTAAGATCTCAGTGCTACAGCCTTGGAGAAACAGCCTCAGCAGAACCAACAGAAAATTCAAAGTCAGGAGCAAACTTTGGCATGTGGTAGAGCAGCAGGGACAAAAGCATCTAGTTCTGGAGAAGAAATCCAAGACAAAGAGCTAGGAGCTAAGAAAGGAAAAGGAATTACCCCTTTAAGAAAGTACAATGTGGTCCAACAGCTGATAACATCCTGAAGTCTACCTCTCTTCCTCCCCTCTCCTGAAATCTCAACTGCTCTATACGGTAATGCTATCTTTTTACACAGCTCTTATCCACTGACTTGCCCACATAATGCTGAATTTTGTCTTTTAGTCTACTGCAATTCCAAGACAATAACTTCCTATGTGGAGTGGCTACATGATACTCCAGACGGTTCTTTGCTGTGGGGATTACAAAATTAAGTTTATACTAATGGCATTCCAACAGATTCAGAAGTAATACCTTAACTTTAGCTTCTGGAACTAAAGACTCCTAAAATGTATTTTCAGGAGTGATGGCTTCACAAAACGATCCTTGAAGTTGATGAAGAACTCTTGCTCATTTTAACTGATTTTGCATCAGGCTTAAATAAAAGGCATCCACAGTCATTCAACAGGTAGAAGGAAAGAGCACAGTCTTAAAGTCTGGGAGCTTAAAACCTTTCTAAAATCAGAGAATATCAACATGGTTAACACTGGGTTTGTGATATGCAATATTCATAAAGGGGATTATAATCCAGAAAAAGAAGAATTTATTCCCATTGGAAAGCAATGATTAAAGTAATGCTGTGATGAAAAACATTATGGCCTGCTCAATGGCAGGAAATATTCATTTTCTGGTTAAAGAATAGGTTACTGTCAAGGAAAACATGCATTAGGTAGAGTGAGCTAGTAAATCTACCCGTTACAGAATGAGAGACTAAAGTACTGAATTTGCTGTGCTAGCAAGTGGTGGCACAGGGATATTGCTCCTGTGAGATGCTGTTGCCACCCTTGCTGAAAAGACAATTAAGGGTCATCTCCTTCACAGGAACACCCCGGCTTCCTCTCCTTTCCACGGCAGCTGTGGGGCTGAAATGTGCCCTTGCCTTTTCTCCACAGGGACAGTGCAGCCTAGGGATATAGCTGATTGCACAAGAACACTCAGTGAAAAACAGCTTTAAACTTCACCTAACCCTGCTGTAGAGAGATATATTCCTCACACTGCCAGGCTTTGCCCCACAACCAGCATACCCTGCTGTCTCTGTGAGGCTGTGCTCCTCTGTTCTTGCCCTCACCTCATGGAAGTACAAATGCAAGGGAGCAGACATCTGTCAACATGATCCTGCACCTTGAAGCAGATTTAGCACCTCTGGCAACTGAAGAGTAAGTCCCATGAGCAGAAATAAATCAGACCACAATCTCAAGATGAAAAACTATCCCCAAATCAGGCCTGACAAGATCCACACCATATTTTACTTACAAGCAAAGAGGAGATACAAAACAACCCAAATTAGCATTGCAATTACTTCTTAAACTGCACTCTCACCCCCTATAGAACTAACTGCAAATTCCTTGCATTTCTTGTCTCACTTTCTGATCTGATCTTTAAAATGATGCATGGCGAAGGGAAGGTGGGAGGGGGTGCCTCTAAGCTGCATCATGTGCTTTATGGAGACAAGCCAAGCAGCTACTTAGGCAACCATTAGGTCGGGAAACAATCGCTTCCATCATTCCCAACACGTGTGTCAACATAATTCCATGCTCTCTTTATCATGCAAAAAGTCTTGGCAAAGTGACCGGATACACCCAGAAAGCAGGAGCAAACTAAGCTCATTATGTTAACTGGAGATCCCACAGGATCCTCCAGTGCCATAGAAGGAGACTTCCCATGTTTTGCAGTGTAGGAAAGGAAACTTGCTGCACTGAAAAGGGCCCAAGCCAAGCCTGACTTCAGAAGTGTGTAAGGGAGATTCACAATTGGGTTTCATGGAAGGGGATCCCTCGTCTGACAAGCACAAGAGGCTGTGTCAGGGAGTGTGATAACAGGCATTGCAGAAGGTATGACACCTCGCATAACTACAGAGACTTCCCTCTCCTATGTGCTCGCTGGAAGCCTTCCAGCCATGCTAATAAGGCTCTGCAAAGGGAAACTCCTGCCAAATGAGAGTATCGGCTTCTCTAACTCTTTATTGTTGTCATTGGTAACTCTGGACTTTGTTTTCCTCTTAAAGGAAGATTCAATGCATTTTACAACCATTAAACATCTTTTCTTCTCTCCATCTATACTTGTAACTCCTACTAACAGCAAAAGGCTTGTGCACACGGGAATGGCTGGCAATATTAGTCTAATGGCTTCTTTGCTTAGTCAGGTGCGGGAGGAAGGCCCTTTAGTCTGTCTGAAAAATGCTGAAATGCTTTGGTGCTCTAGCAACTGTAGAAGGCGGTAAATATCCCAGAGCATAAGCATTTATTTATTTAAAGATAAGCACTTGGGGTTTTCGCCAACAATTTTTGCTGCATCTTTCCAGATTCAGTGCAGTGGGAGGAAAGTCCTAATACTGCTGGACATTTGCAAGCCCTTTCAAACTTTAGCTGCTTTGCCTCCATCCTGCCATGGGTAACATACATTTTTCAACCCATTTGCCTCCTGAATGTTTGCAAGTCCAATCTTGGCTTTAGTAATACATTCAGCAAAACACAGCTCCTCAGCAATCCATGTTCACAATGGCTAAAAATAAAGATGGACAAGAATAGTAAAAGCTTCTCCTACATGTTCCTGACATGTCCTCTAATGAAAGCCAAGGATTTCTATTGATTGTTGTGTTTAAGCCTGTATCAGTCACACAACATGCTTTGTTCCTTAAGATGCCATATTTTTGGCAGATCCCTTTACCACCTAAACACTCAAGAATCAAGAGCAGAGCGAGCTGTCCAAATGGGTAAGTGTAGAAGAGCCCTTCTCCCAGCAGTTGGAGCAGGAATAAGCATCTGGTTCTGACTTTGTCTTCTCCCTCCTCCATCACTCTGGGCAAATTTACACTATACAGCCTTCAGAAAACGTACATCAAATATTACAGAACATTCATTAGCAAGTCAAATAAAACAAGAGAGTAAGAAGTGAACATACCTGAATAAGAGAAATGTTGTGTAGACTAAGTCTGAAGAGGTAGTTCCTGCATAAACAAGCAGAAAGATTACAAACCATTAGGCTACCAAAAAAAGGAAGGGAAAAGTTATAAAAGCAAGTCATAGGTTTTGGTCATTCATTTCTACGGACGAGGAGCTTTTCTTGGACTCCTCTCCACAGAATGAAAAAATAGTTATACGCCCCTTGCTCACCAGTGTCTTAGTGAACCTCATAACAAAGTTCTGAGCAGGTTTGGAGTTAAATATTCCAGAACTTATAATGAAGAACCACAATGAAATCCCAACAGCATAGGGACTGTTTCCAAACCCTCAAAGGGCTTTGGTTGAAGACCTGTATGGGCTGTGCTCATGTTTTTCGCTGTATTCTGAGAAAACCGGGGTTGGACAGAAGCCAGCTGGAGCGAAGCTGACTCCTGTAGTATGCTCCCCCCAAGCCTGTCCTTGTGGGTGCTCCCGTTCAGGACTTTGTGGAAAAGGAGGAGAAGACGACAGATACTTGTCAGCAGAGCACAGAAAACCAGCAGGGAAATCAAGGCAGTGACTGCAGATACTCCCAATCCTCCTGTCATCGCATCTCCACAGCCAAAGCAAGGGAATTCCTGACAGAAGTCACTGTAGCATGAGATAAAACACATAAACTGAGCTCCTGAAACCCTCCTTCTGCATGTTCATATCCTATCACAAATAGGAGGGAACACACATTTGCATAAACATCTATGCATGATGCTTAGTTAACAGGATTCATCTCACATTTTTGCTTGTTAAGAAAATGCAGTTACCAGGAATCAGCTGACATATTAAGCCATACGGACTTGATTGTGTGCTTGAGGGTTTTGGCCACATCTAACTTCACATTTTTGCATCCCATCTGTCAGAGGATCTGAAGAGCTGTAATCCTTTTCCAACACCCCTGTCACCACAATCTCCCAGAGAAGACACAATTATACTACACCAGGTGAGCTATGTTTTTGGAGGTGGTTCTATTTAAATAGTAGGAAGTGCAGCTTTGATGCTATAGCTTCATCCACTCTAGAAATGCCAGTATACAGACATTCCCCTACCTAGTAGAAAAGCAAGTTCCAGTCTTAGGTCAGTGAAGTCAGAGAAGTCAGTGGAAAGCTCCTATAGTGATGAGAAGGTCCTAAGGACTCTTCTGAAGAGCCTTGTTTAGGGTCTGTAGTCAGCAGCACACTCTGCCCAAGCAAAGAAAGTTATTCAAACTTCAACATACAAGAAATTCATATTGGGTCACAACGACCACTACAAGGCTTGAGCAATTGTTCCTTCTTCTGTTCTCTCTCACTTGTATATCACCTCAGTCATAATTGTAGAGTTGCCTGTATACTTTGTCCCAGTTCCATAAATAAATGAAAAGGTTTCAACTGCTCCTGACTGTCAATAAAGAAGAATGGGAACAAGGATGATGGGGAACCCAGGAAGTCAAACTCCTAGTACCGAATCTTAAGCCGACGTAGCTCTGATTGGTCTGATTTGCACCATCCTATTCTATGCTGGGACTGGCTACTGTGCTAGTTTCGGTTGGGATAGAGTTAATTTTCTTCACAGTAGCTAGTATGGGGCTATGTTTTCGATTTGTGCTGGAAACAGTGTTGATAATTGTGGTGGGCTGACCTTGGCTGGATGCCAGGTTCCACCAAGCCGCTTTATCACTCCCCTCCTCAGCAGGACAGGCAGGGAGAAAATGAGATGGAGCAAAAAACCTCATGGGTCAAGATAAAGGCAGTTTAATAAAAAAGCAAAAGCAAGGCCACGCATGGAAGCAAAAGGAAAACAAAGATTTTATTCTCTACTTCCCATCAGCAGGCAATGTCCAGCCACTTCCCGGGAGGCAGGGCTTCAGTACACCTAGCAGTTGCTCCGGAAGACAAATGTCATAAATAACGAATGTCCCCCCTTCCTCCTCCTTTTTCTTAGCTTTTATTGCTGAGCCGAGGTCATGGTATGGAATATCTGTTCGGTCAGTTTGGGTCAGCTGTTCTGGCTCTGTCCCCTCCCAAGATGTTGCCCACCCCCAGCCTACTGGTGAGGGGGGGAAATGTTGGAGAGCCAGCCTTGATGCTGTGCGAGCACTGCTCAGCAGTAGCCGAAACACTGGTGTGTTACCAGCACCTTTCTAGGTACCACTACAAAGCACAGCACTATGAGGGCTGCTATGGGGAAAATTAACTCCATCTCAGCCAGACCCAATACAATAACATAGGAATGCTTTAGTTACTGCTGAGCAGCGCTTACACAGAGTCAAGGCCTCTTCTGCTTTCACACCATATGACGTCATGCTCAGCATATAAAGCTGGAGGAAGAAGAAGGAAGGGGGGGACATTCGGAGTGATGGTGTTTGCCTTCCCAAGTAACCGTTACGTGTGACGGAGCCCTGCTTTCCTGGAGATGGCTGAACACCGGCCTGCCCATGGGAAGTAGTGAATGAAGTCCTTGTTTTGCTTTGCCTGCTTGCACGGCTTTTGCTTTACCTGTTAAACTGTCTTTATCTCAACCCATGAGTTTTCTCACATTTACCCTTTCAGTTCTCTCCCCATCCCACTGGTGGGGAGTGAGCGAGTGGCTGTGTGGTGCTTAGTTGCCAGCTGGGGTTAAACCACAACAGTCCTTTTTGGCGCCCAGCGTGAGGCTCAAAGGGTTCAAAATCACAACAGGTTCGATTGGAATGTGCCAGATCAAATTTATAGCTGTTATTGCTGTTGAGCTATTAACGGCCAGGCTTCTGTGCTTGCCATGGGGCTTGCTTGCCTTTCTGCATATCAGAGTCTAGCGCTCGTTAGTGGCTGCTTTTTGCTTTCACTGCTTGCTGTACTGCTATATTGCTTATCATCTCACTCTGCTGTGCCTGGGAACATTTTGATAACAGCAATGGCCACGCTCCTGGGCTGGCAAGATGGCCAGGGCATCACTGCTGTTCCTGTGCTGCTGTACTGGACAGGCTGGAACTCCAGTGTGAATTCGAGTCAAAGGGACTGTGACCTGTGGATGTGTCTACGTGGGAGCAGGACACCCTGAAGCATCTGTGGCCGTGGATTAGCCCACGCCAGAGCAGGCACATCTCAAAGCGCCTGTGGCCATGGTTATGTCTGTGCCACAGCAGGTATACCTCTGAAGGGAATGTGGCCCAAGGACAAGTCCACACTG
>VYZW01036093.1:139470-165944 GCA_013401315.1 Balaeniceps rex
TGAGTGACAACCATAACAGATGGAGCCCAAAGTCATGGACTAAATGAACTCAATGGACATTTTGTGGACATTTGTGGACATTTTACAGGGGTGGTCCATAGACTAAGGGAATGATATCTGCGTATTATAACAAAGGATGGGAAGGGGGATGGTGGTTAATGAGGATGTATTGGACAGTGTGGGACCTGAGCATGATGTAAATGGTATGGAATGAGGGGTGGAGAATGTGCTGGTTTTGGCTGGGATAGAGTTAATTTTCTTCATAGTAGCCAGTACGGGGCTATGTTTTGCATTTGTGCTGAAAACAGTGTTGATAACACAGGGATGTTTTAGTTACTGCTGAGCAGTGCTTACACAGAGTCAAGGCCTTTTCTGCTTCTCACACCACCCCACCAGTGAGTAGGCTGGGGGTGCACAAGAAGTTGGGAGGGGACACAGCTGGGACAGCTGACCCCAACTGGCCAAAGGGATATTCCATACCATATGATGTCATGCTCAGCATATAGAGCTGGGGGAAGAAGGAAGGAAGGGGGGGATGGAGTTGTGGCATTTTGTCTTCCCAAGTAACCATTACGCATGATGGAGCCCTGCTTTCCTGGAGATGGCTGAACACCGGCCTGCCCATGGGAAGTAGTGAATGACTTCCATGTTTTGCTTTGCCTGCTTGCGCCTTTTGCTTTACCTATTAAACTGTCTTTATCTCAACCCATGAGTTTTCTCACTTTTACCCTTCCAATTCTCTCCCCCATCCCACTGGTGGGGAGTGAGCGAGTGGCTGTGTGGTGCTTAGTTGCCAGCTGGGGTTAAACCACAACAGTTACCCAGAGAACAATGAGACCCATTAGCAATATCTGAACATAATATGTCAGTAACTATTATACCTCCTGTAAGTACGCAGAGAAGTACACACACACAAAATCTCCATCTTCTCTCCTAGTCCTGTCACTGGAGGTCCAGCGGTTCTTTTGCACAGCCTAAAACCCTATTCTGTCTCAAAGGGCTGCATACTTTACCAAGTAATTTGTTATTAGCTCTTTAGCATCAGCTACAGACTTAAATATTATGTCCTGCAGGTGCCTGCATACATACAGCTAAAATTTCAAAATGGAGGTAAATTCTCATCCAGTGACTGATCTGACCTAGCTCCCTTAGAAAAGCGCATGCTACTCTCACCAAAATATTAATGCAATGCCAGGACATGAGATATCATGGAATAAGCCTTCTCCTGGAGAAGTTAAGCATGTCACTGGCCTCCAATCTTACAACACCCTAAGGAGAAATTCTCATAACTAGGGACTTGAAGTTGCTATCCTGTTGTTAAGCATGCTATTTAAATGCATCGATTTTGGAAGCCTTATAATGCAGATTTCAGCTCCTTGTTTTAGGCTTGTAAAAAACTGGACAGTTTGACTGAGTAATAAATTTTAATATTAGGGTTTTTTCCCTGATAGCACTGCAGAGCAAATTCAACCAAAATATCTTTAATGGAAGACACGTATCTAAAGGACACAATTTTCGTTGCACTCAGACAAAACACATGCAGACAGGAGTAGTGTCCATTTAAATAAAGCCAGTCTCTGTCCTCTCAGTGACTGCTGTGTGGCACCTGGACAAAGCATTAGTGGTGAGATCACTCAGGTGGCTGAGACTAAACCAGGCAGGAATGTAGTACTAATGTGAATAGCACAATGATCTTCCAAAGGCTTCATCCTAACCTCAGCTCTCTAAGTCTGACCTTGTGGCTTTCTTACAGAAAGGAGGGTTTCCTTACATTTTTCATCAGTTTGCCTCACCTGGTGTTTGCACAGCACTGGCAGTTTCTTTTTGTTTGTTTGATCCTTCTCACATCTCATCAGCAGTAATACAAACACCGGTAGGCAGACCAGGCTATCAGAGACATCTCCAGACTCCAGTTGACCTGCCCAGCTAGAACTGACTAATCCTTAATTAATAACATGCTCTTTTAACCATACTTGCTCTGTAAAGCTATACCAGGAGTAAAAAGCCAAGGGGAAAGATCTGCTGAATAAGACAGTGCCGGTTTTATGAATTGCATTTTAACTGCAATTTCAGTCCAAGAATGAGCAAGGTCTCTGAATGACAGGCATGGTTTATTGTACCTAGAATTGCCCCATTTGTGTCCTTTTTTCTGCTTGTGTTTGAAGTTATGTCTGTTTAATACCTTGCTGAGCTATAATTTAAAGCAGCTGAAAGAATAGTATTAAGAAATATATGAGAACACTGAAACCTCTGCATGAATGGATGAGGTGCCTTCTTGGTCTTTTTTTTTCTTTTTTATCCTCCCATTTTGTCTTGTAAGTGAATGTTGGCTAATTCCTTTCTCTCTTAAATTAAACCCATCCGGACTAGGCCAGAAGAGCGATTGCCTGGTGCAACCAGCTATCCTAATAACCTCCTTCTCCTGTATAAAAAGCTGGTGCACAAACTTGGAGGGATAAGACAACCTTCTTACTCACTTTCTGTCCTTTCTGTCTCTCACTTACTGACTTTCTGTCACACAACTTCACTCCATGGTATTAAAACACGAGCTTTGTTTCATCCCAGAATTGGCTGCCTTTCAGTGATCTCCAGAGCAAGCGACTACACTCCTCTAAGTACTGAGACAAATGGTATTAAACACATTAAAAGGTGCCTCAAACTGCTAATTATTATTACTACTAACCTTATTATTCATGAACATCAGTGCATTTCTGAAAACGCCCATTTTAAACAGTAATACCCTGAAGTCTCAGGCAAGACTGTGGTTTCGTTGCGTTAAGACACAGAGTGGATTGATGGTGGTTCCTCTGGAGACCAATTCACAGGAGATACCTACTTAAACAACCCAAGGGTGGATCCTCCCTCTGTCACCTCTGATTGCAGGGGGATATTAGCCCCCAGCTCAGATATATGAAGTTAGCTGCTGTAAAGACCCTCCTGCTCCACACAAACTAGTCTGGAAGAATTTACCATCTAAATATATACAGAAGAGTGAAAAAGAGACATTGTTCTCATTTAAATTTAAGGCACAGATTGAGCAACCTAGCCAACATCACAGAGCATATCTGCAGCACGACCAGGAGCTGATCTCCTGGTCCATTAGTCTATGCCCTGGTTAGGAGAATAACTTGCCCCCAAAGTCAGGGCACAGCATGCAAACCTGTGCTGAAGTGCCATTTACACTCATGGAAATTGGGCAGATGTCGAATTACTTTCCCGAACTGGGCCCTCTATGCTAGTCTGCGTATGAACAGAGCCAAGCTGCAGTATAAATCCTGTAGATGAAAGTATTTGTTAATTGGCTTCATAATTTGTATTTGGCTGCCTTGTAAAATGGTTAAGCACTCACTGTGCCTGGTACCACAAAGCATACGTACCAAAACAGCAGGAGAGCAGCTGAGATGTGTTTCAAGAAAGGATGGAAGAATATATCCACTGAAATCTGCTTGCCATGACATTCCCAAGTCAAAGCTGCTTATTAAGTGTTTATTTCATATAGCCAAGCACACCTTGGATGAACTTTGTAATGTGATGCCCATGCACTTGTTCACACATTGCCTGGCCTTGAAACAATTTACAGTGAAGGCCAAGTACTTCGTCTACGATGCCACTGAGCAACAGAGCTACAAGACAAATTAAGCCTTTCCAATGGGAAACCACATAACAAGAGTGGTTGAATAACACCAGAGACCCTTCCTCTTAGGAGTTCTGAAATTATAAGGGTTGCAACATGCTTCAGACACTCGTTCAGGCCTCTTTTTCAGTGCCTCTTTTCAGGCACTACATCTGTCAGCACTGCGCTGGCTGATTAAAAGGTGCTTCCTTCTAATTAAAAGAGAGCACGCTTTTCATTTCTGCTGTGGTAGATCAGGAGGAACACCCCTGCAGTTGAGGGACTGAACAGGTGTAAATGAAAGGCTACTCTAGCTTCAGATTCTTTTTTCCATTTAAATGAACGAGGTTTGTTCACATTTCCCAACTCTGTCCCCCTCCACACACTCCAAGCAGGTAAGATAACCTCTCTGTGCTTCAGAACAACTCCTGCTAGCAACTTGGGAGCCACGAGATCCCTAATGCTGACCACCACCAGAACCTCTCAGGACTTTGACATACACACAGAGACGAACTTATGATGATGCTGCCTTATGAAGAAGAACTTATGAAGATGCTGCCTTATCCCAGCTGGTCTGTGTCACTACAAGACATGTACACCTGTTTGCATGTTGCTACTTGCCTGCACCTTATAGTAGACGTGAGAAGCTCACCCCTCCCTCATTACAGGGCAGGCTATCTCAAGCCCCCTCTCTTTGTACACAGACAATTACCCTGCAAGCAGAAAAAAAGCCAACAGAAGCTGATAATAATGTTCGATGATGCAAAAAAAATACATTTAGGGAAAGCTGAAGAGAACTGAGTGAAGAGTCGGTCTCCCTTTCCGGGGGGGGCTATTATTGCACTGAAACAGGCATCCAACACAGCCCAGGTGAGGCACTGGAGACTCAGGTAGGCTCATGAAGCTCTGGGAAGGCGTTCCCTGCACTAGAACAGAACAGAACGGAACAAAGAAAAGAAAAGAAAAAAGAAAAGAAAAGAAAAGAAAAGAAAAGAAAAGAAAAGAAAAGAAAAGAAAAGAAAAGAAAAGAAAAGAAAAGAAAAGAAAAGAAAAGAAAAGAAAAGAAAAGAAAAGAAAAGAAAAGAAAAGAAAAGAAAAGAAAAGATTTCTGTTGGAAGGGACCTACAACAATCATCTAGTCCAACTGCCTGACCAATGCAGGGCTGACCAAAAGTTAAAGCATGTTGTTAAGGGCATTGTCCAAACGCCTCTTAAACACTGACAGGCTTGGGGCATCGACCACCTCTCCAGGAAGCCTGTTCCAGGGTTTGACCACCCTCTCAGGAAAGAAATGCTTCCTAACGTCCACTCTAAACCTCTCCTGGTGCAGCTTTGAACCATTCCCACGCGTCCTATCACTGGATACCAGGGAGAAGAGATCAGCACGTCCCTCTCCACTTCCCCTCCTCAGTGAGGGAACTGTGCTGCAACCAGGAGCCAGGTCTGCAAGAGGGACTCACAACTGTCACAGCATAGATAATAAGAAAAATAATTAACAGAACAGGTTCCTTTGGGCAATACGAAACAAGACATAGAATTATGCATGTGACAAACCTAATGCTCCCTTCTGGCACTCTTGGAAGCCACGTGCTGGGGCTAAGCCTCGGGCTAGGAGCCAGCAACTCCTGTCAGCTCTTCCTATCTCTGCTCCTGGAGGCCTTAGATATACTTTGTACTTCCACAGTACATGACAAACACAGCTTAGTCATGCTTCATGACTCCCTGGGAGCNGCTTGGGGCATCGACCACCTCTCCAGGAAGCCTGTTCCAGGGTTTGACCACCCTCTCAGGAAAGAAATGCTTCCTAACGTCCACTCTAAGCCTCTCCTGGTGCAGCTTTGAACCATTCCCACGCGTCCTATCACTGGATACCAGGGAGAAGAGATCAGCACGTCCCTCTCCACTTCCCCTCCTCAGTGAGGGAACTGTGCTGCAACCAGGAGCCAGGTCTGCAAGAGGGACTCACAACTGTCACAGCATAGATAATAAGAAAAATAATTAACAGAACAGGTTCCTTTGGGCAATACGAAACAAGACATAGAATTATGCATGTGACAAACCTAATGCTCCCTTCTGGCACTCTTGGAAGCCACGTGCTGGGGCTAAGCCTCGGGCTAGGAGCCAGCAACTCCTGTCAGCTCTTCCTATCTCTGCTCCTGGAGGCCTTAGATATACTTTGTACTTCCACAGTACATGACAAACACAGCTTAGTCATGCTTCATGACTCCCTGGGAGCTGGTTAGTATCATTCCCCCCTTATACTAATGGAGAAAATGAGCCAGAGAAAGGTTAAATGACCTTCTCCAAAGCACACAGCAAGTCAGTGATGGAATCGAGATCAGACCCCAGGGCTCTTGGCTACCAAATCTCATGCTAGATTAATGCACCTCTATGCAGGTCCAGCTGTGGCTGAACTTCTCAGACAGTTATCCACATTTCTGAACTAGCCAATCATTCCAAGAAACACAGCTCCTGAAGGATGATTCTGGCCTTTGCTCTCAGAAGGAGTTAATTACATGCCTGCTCCAGAGTGTGATGTGACGATCCGTTTGCAAATGCTACTCCAGTGATTCATTTGAAGGGCCCAGCATACACATGCTGGAGAAAAGGTGGAGAGCCAGCATCTCCCTTACAAGGTGAATCCTTATTCACCAGTAATTTTGTTTCTATTGAAGAAAAACTTGTCTGGTACATCATTCTTCCTTAAAAATCAATAGATGTTCAACAGAGAACCATACTAAACGGCATACAGTAATATGATGCAGTTGCTGTATGAGCAACTGCTTTTCCCAAAGCAACATTTCTCAGTGATAAATCCAGCCAGAGCTAGAGAAGCACCCTCTTAGAAGACGCTCCTTATGCAAGCAGCATATCATTCTGATTAAGCAGCTTCCAAATTAAGCCAGGGTCCCAGCTACTGTTTCTGGGTTGCCACTGAGGCCCATTTAGTACTTCTCAGTGGAAACAAGGATGAAAATCAAATCCTCTATGGATTTGAGGTCAATGGAGGAGAACTACTATCAGCTTTAGTGGCACAGGGCGCATGGCACAGATCTGCTCAGGCTCAATTCTGTATACTCAGGGCCAGCTCTAGGAAGAGTCAAAAGAGGCAGATGCTTATAGCTGCAGAGCATGCAGGACAACAGCATGGCTTTGGCAACCTTGGACTATACCAATATTCAGAAATCTAGACGGATGGCTGCTGCCGTGGGAGGGAGAAGCAGGAAGGGGATCAGCCCTTGGACCGACAGCCGTGTCCCCTCTTCCGTCGGCTCGCAAGGGGAGCAGCAAGCTGGCTCTGGTGTCTCTGGCCCTTCTCTTTCCCCAGGACAGGAGAGGCACAGCCTCGCTCCAATGTGATTCCACCTCCTTGGGGGTGACAGTGTTTGCCACGCTCCTGAGACACCCTGAACCAGCTGTTTTCTGCAGGGTAGCTGTATGTACACACTTCAGAGAACAGGGAATGGGATTTTTTTTTGTAATATTGTTTGAACATATTTATAAAAGGCGGGCCAATTTCCATGGTTTTTTGTTACATTTCCCTCCCTCTGTTTCACTAGATGAATTTCTTCAAAACCTCAGAGATGGAAACTGAGCCAAATTTTCAAAACTCTTGTGTGGGTTTGCTCCTATTTTCCTGGAAGAGTGAGTCCATCTCTCAGACCATCATGTATTATCCCACATGCCACCTCAAGTCTCTCTTGACATGCTACTGACAGCTCTTCTCTCCCCCTCTCATCTAGTTGGCAGAGTCACAGAGCACTTACAGCACCTTGATATGGCCCCTAGCCACACGGGGACCTTTGATCTCCTATTTGCCCATCACTTTTAGCTGTGCTTTCATAAGCCAAACTGTAAAATTCCTCTTCTTCTGATGCCCTGATTATCGTTCAAATATTCCCTGGCAGTCCCCCCCGACCTGCCTACTTAGGCTGATAAAGACGCTCAGCTCTGTCAGGCTTTCCTCAAACTCTGGATGAGTTCAACATGACTTGTATGCAAATACTGACAGAGTTGGCTGGTGAGCTTAAGTTACTGCCAACCAATCCCTTCTCTTTGCTGTGTTCTTTATACCTTCGCAGTGGCACAGAACAGTAGGCTTAACACCTAAACATCTGGATATAAAGCGATATGCAAGTCACTGTGGTGAGCCCTGCCATATAAAACTGACGTATCACCAACTTAAACAGAGCAAGAGAGAGCATTTTCAGTAATGCAAAAGGAAACTGCTCTGCCGCCCCATCCTGTGATGCTGTAAAACACATTAGGTCCCAGCCTCCAAGGCTTTTGCCAAAATATCCCGACCTTGTGTTTGCTCGCACCCCACTCTCTGAAATACAATCTTCAAACTTAATTATTCTCAGTATGTTACTAAAGCAAGAGAACCTCTCATGAGTGGCTGCTTTTGTGATGGGGTATCACCAATTTTCATTTTATCTGGAATATGAGATATTTTTCCAGTCAGGCCTGCAATTCGCTGTGTAAGGATGCTTCCTATCAGCCTGCGCTGCGCCACGATTGCCTTTCACGCAGCACTGGCTGCGCAGGCACTGGCCATGAGTCAGCCGATAGCCTGGTTCCTCCGACGATGGGCAAAAGTGCACGGACTACCACGCCAGTGAGTTCATTTGCAGAGAGGTAGATGGTACTGCCTTGCAGGAGATTTGAAGGACCGACTGTTTTCTCCACCAACAAAGATGACAGACCAGAGACTGTCGTTGCCTCACCCTCTTCTCCACGTACAACACCTGGGGCAAAGCTGTCTCTTTGCTCTCCTACAGCTGTGGCTTCTTCTGCACATTGGTCCGGCCCAGCAGCCTGACCGTGCTGCAGCATAGCATTTTATTTGATTTATTTATTCTGAGTTAATTAAAATTCACGTTCTGTGCTTGAGCAAATGCACAAATTTTAACTAAGAAAAAAAAAATTACACTTTGAACAAAATTTGGGCCAGGCTCCAAAGTTCCCAGAATCCCATAATTACAAAAATTCTCATTCCATCCTTTCCTGTCTACACCTCTTCCCCTCCTCCCCAAGGGGTATAAGTCAGGGACAGCACAGATTTGGGGTATGGCAAATTCAGACTCCTTGCAGACCAGCAGAGAAACGCAAACTCTATAGGTAAGAACCAGACACCCCAGTGGTGCTTCACCCCTCCACGCTTACACAAGGGCTGAGCTGACCTCACCTGGCATAGTATCAGAGAGGAAAATCTCCCTCTGAACTATCCCAGGCTCAACCAGAAAGGTTACAACCCGCACTTTAAATCACACTTTTGTTCCTTGTGTAAAGAAACCATGCACCCCCAGTTATGGATTTAACTAGCTGCAATGTCTAATCACAGGGTTCTCACCTCATCATATTCTTTACCACGCAGGTCAGGCAGCTTCTTTAAAAAATATCAATGGTCCTTTGAAAGTTGCTGTTCATTTCAGAGACTGATTCTCCCTTTTTTCCTCACATCACCATGTTATCTGCCCCTCTCCAGCCCCCAATACAAGGATGCAACTGTAATTAGAGCATTCTTTTGTCTGATAGGAAAAATCACAGTGAGAAAGGATGGTATTTGCTTTTCTAGGTTTCTCTGCAGCAGCGCTTTCAGCTACCCTCCTACAATCTGGATATAATCAAAAACATTATCATGCTCTTTGCTCACGTCCTCATTAATACCTCAACTGGCAAGGTAATTTCACAGCCAAACATGACTTAGTAGGGGGTAAAGCTGGCGTAAGACAATGCGATACTAACGCAAGCCATCAGAAATGGCAGTAACTCAGCTCAGTCATTTTGTCTCACAAAAGTATTGAGTCAAATCCTGTAGTCAGGGATGAATGGTGTGTCATTCCTGGCTGATAACAGGACAAGCCTGTGGACTATTTAACGTTTGGCTATGCCCACGTGCTGGCCAATATTAACTTGTTTGCACGTTAGTCTCTCCATGCTATATGAGACTTGACTTTTTCAGCCATGCTAAAGCCCCACTGTCCCAGTGTAAGTGTATGGGACTCACAGACTTTCACGAGCATTTTGAAGACTTACATCTTCTTTGGGGATGCAAGGCTGAGAGCAAGTGATGAAACTACCAGGTGGAAATACAACAGTAAAGGCTCCAAATCCCACCTCTGCCACAGGTTTTCTGTGAGTCCATAGAAGAGATTTGGCTATGTCCACATTAGCCAAGTGTAGAGACCTCTGAGGTTGTGCAGACTTTGACTGGTACCTTCAGAAAGCATAGTCTCGCTGCAGGAGTAGCTGTGTTAGGTGCAGCACTACACTACCTTTCAGATCTACTATAAACTTACATGTCTCAGCATCACAGCCTTTTCACAGGGCAGGCTTGCTCTTAATCACTCTGGGCCTCAGATTCCCATCTATAGAGTAAAATTATTAGTGCTTTCCTGCCTCACAGAAGCCCTGTGAGGATAAATGTTGGTGAGGGGCCCTGGTCATTTGGCAACAGAAAGTATTCTTGACAGGGTTTAGACCCAATGTTGATACTCTAAATCCGTGGATCAACTCTGACCTGACTTCTGCCGCTGAATTTCCTGGTTTGTAAAATGCGTTTTGCCCAAACAACATAATCTGCAGAGACTTATTCTCTTCAGGGTTCAGTGGCAGTCCAGATCTGGACAGGATTGAAGGTGCCCAAGGGTAAGAGTGATATTTTCCAAGCAGCACAGGCTTTGAGAGTTTTACTGCAGTGCTCTGGAGCTTTCTGCCAAGCAGGCAGGAAAGAGCCTATGTTCAGCCAGAAATCTGCACGAAACCTGGTGTCTGACAGACTAATCTATCACACACCGGAGACTTTCAATAAACTCAGGGTGCCAAACCTGCTGGTTGAGGGTCCTAGAGTATATTTACAATTCGCCATATTTCTGCAAGCTGCAACTTGAAGCAACTCTTTTGGGACATCAGTCACTCCATTCAGTCTTCAGCTCCTAAACCGGCATAATCCAGAGTTCTTTTAATGCCTATACAGGCAGGAGCAATAATAGCAAGGAAAGGGTGCACCCAGGCTGCTGTGCGCCCCCTAAAATAACTTTTGTTAAGTTCATATAGCACCTTCCCTGCTCCCCAAACTAACCGTATCTCCTTTCTTGCATCTACCTGCTTGGCATTAACAGGCACATTCAGTTCAGCTCTAAATCAAGTATGAAAATCACCCCCATCAAAGCATCCAGACCTGCATCACCAGCAGCTTAGTAGCTTGACATTTACTGCAGAGAAGTCTGGCAGTCCAGAATGACGTGCGCTTTACTTGCCAGTGTTGAGTCTGTTGATGCAGCCTTTGCTCACTACCCTCTACCTCCAGGCTCTTCTTGGTAATGACTTTTTGTGACAAGGGCTCCTGAGCTGCAGTTGCCTGTGCGACAGCCATGAGAGACAATCCTTTTCTATCTCCTGATGGAGCTGACAGCCCCCTTGGCAGGCAGAACTATGAGGACTTCTGGTCATGATGCTTTCTGGCTGGTTTTCTACAGTAACACCTCCACTCACTGTGAATGGCCAACCCTTGTAGCCATGCCTCTCACATCCGCAGCCTCAGCAGGCTACTGCCCTGAACTGACACCCCCCCAGTTTCCTTCTGGGAAAAGTCAAATGTTTCCCTTACGGCTTCCCAGCCACTCTCTGTGCAGCCATTTGTTTGGGTACCATCCTCCTGTTGTCCAAGCTGTTTCCCTTCAGCTTGCTGTTGTGCCAGATTGTCACACAGTATCTCAACCATCCTCCTTTAAACCTTTTATGTTCTCCTCGCCAGGGAGCTCTTCTGAAGCATGCTTTTTGGCTTGACTCCAAGCAGGGTCTTTCATATCATCATTTCTTTACTGGCTCCTGCCTCTGCCCAGCCAGTTATCAGGTAGTCTCAAGGAGTATGTCTCCTCGAGAAGGTGGGATGTCACAGCTACACATGGTACCTCCTCCGCAAAACTGACCCTCCCCAGGAACTGGGCACCCTGCCTACAGCACAGGTGAGAGAGCAGAGTACTGCTGCTCCAACATGCAGGTGAAATCACTGCTGTGGGGATGGGAGAAGGCCAGCGTGTCTCTGCTATGGATGGGGAAGAGAAGGATGGAGGGGAAAGGGCAAAGGAAGAACATTGGAGAGTTGAGCTGGGACGTCCTGCAGAAATGGGGATGGAGGCTTCCTCTTGCCCCACCACCATCACTGCTGGCATCCCCATCACAGCACGGGCATAGGCAAAGGGTCTGAGGCTGTCTGGCTGCCAGGCAGGCTGCTGCTCTCCATGGTTTCTGACAGCGTCTAGATCTGACCTCGAGCTACAGCAAGCAGATACCATCAATTCAAACAGCTGCATCTTTTAAGTCACCACTTTTTAACACAGGTCTCTTTTGCTTGCCCATCAAGTTAGGAAATTCAGCTTATCTCATCTCCTTTGTTAAACCATTTATTATACAGCAGCTCATTCAAGCTGTTCTTCCCAGTCCATTCACCAGCTGTATTACCGACAAAAGAGCAGTGTCCCAGTCTCCTAGCCTTTGTTCTGGTACCAGAATAATCTCCTCTGTGGCTCTTCTGCCATGGCGGCGTATGTACAACTTGTGTCTATAATTCAAAACGATAGCTCATTATGTGACACTAATCTGCGAGAAACTGCCACCCATTTCCTCACCATTACTCTTTGATTTCAGATGTTTAGGTAGAGCAAATAGACCTCAGTTAATAAAAGCAAACTGCTCACTAGGAATGCTTTATAGCAGAGTTAAATTTGAAATCTAATAATGGGAAAGAGATTGAAAGTAAAGACAATAAGTATTCCAGATCATGCTATTAGAGAGGGATGGAAGTTTCTACATAGTCAAGGCGGCAATCAGTTTCCATTTCAGCTCCTTTATTGGCTTTGACTTGGAAGATTTCTCAGGTCTGAAGAATTCAAGGCTTATTCTTGATGAAAAGAAGAACTGTTTTGCAAAAAAGCAGGACAATTGGACAAAAATGGCTTTGCTGATAGCTAGCACAGAAAAAGCAGGATTCAAGTTCCCAAAATCATCGTTTTTTAATGCATGGGGGGATTTATGTATCTTGTTTTTTGAGCTGTTCAGATCATATTTTCAAGTTTTTTCTCAGTAATAATGAGGCCTAGAAAATTGTTTTTCCTCCCATTAAAATAAGCGCAAATAGTAAATACATGCACTCAAGAGCTGAAAAAAGCAGGAAATATTTCAAAACAATCACTCAGTTACAGAAGAAAAACAGTACAGGAAAATACTAACACTACATTTAAAGCAAAAACAAAACATGCAAACTATGAGTCAAAATGAAGGTTATGAATTTTTGAAATGTGTGTTTTTATACTTAATGAAATGTGGCTCATAATATGGGCAGTGTGAGATTTACAATGTTCTAAACTATTCATATCCTTACTTGCAAGTGTTTGGATTTTACAAATGATGTGACAAGTAAATACGTTGCTTAGAAACCATGGTGGGCTTTTGAAACTAATTCTTTTGTTTCTGGGATTTTGACTTGGCAGGTGTTTGGTCAGTGGAGTTATCAAACTCGTCTGGTTTGCACTCAGACAGTACCAGTCACTTTGGGGAGGGCTCTCAGATAAGGATAAAGCTTAAAAATCTGAGGCTCGTGTTATTCCAGCTCCCTGTCTGCATGGCATGCCCTCAATACCTCTTACAGTTTCAGTCACGCTGTGTCCAATTCCTGAAACCAAAAACCCTCGTGAGCCCCAGGATCTTCTTTTCTAGGAAGCATTTTCTGTGAAGCTTTGAAACACAGGATGAACTAAGCCAAAGAGATGCTGTGGTGAGGTCATACTGCTTTTAAATAGAGACAGAAAGAACTAGTCTGAAATAATTTATAATGCTATCATCTAAGAGAATGATGTTAACCAGGAAATTGAGAAGTGGGAGTACTTATAAACTCCACCCTGATCCCAAACTCCTTCCACAACCCCAGAATAGCTGGCATTGCTACTAATATGATCTACAGTAGCACATTTAAACATGGTTATCGTTTAAATTTAGGTTTCATAAATTACACCCTGTAGAGATGGATAGAGACAGCTCCTATCTCTTTGAGGTATTGTTTCATTTGCAAATTCAAGCAGATGGTGCACGAGCAACTAATGACTCAAAAAATCACCCCTAAAAATAGTCCAGAACAAGGTGTGGATTTATCAGGGAAGGAGGGAACAGAAAAGGCTTTACTTCCCGTTCCCATTTCTCTGGCACAGTTCCAGAAGCTCAGCGTGCCCAGAGCTGTGCAGCACCGAGGACCCCATCCACACCCCCATATTCATGCACCTCTCCCTGTCACCTCGCACTGGGTGGAAATGAGATGGTGAAGAGGGAAAGGGCTCAGCACTCCCCGCTTTCCGCACACCAAGCCTGTATCCAACCCAAAAAAACACCTTGGGAAATTACATCTCCACTAACTCTCTCAAGAATTGCTCGGCAGAGCTGTGTGGCACCATCAAAACTTTCAGTCTCCCAGTCAGGTGGGTAGTGCTTCATGAAAACTGACTTTTCCAAGCAAATTCTATAAATACTTGTCACTGCTTCCTCATGAGGCAATACACTGCAATATATTGTACCTCCAGCAGGAAGCCAAAGTTGCTGTCATTCCCCTGTTTATAATGATATTGTAGCCTCGTGTCTAACCACACTCGTACAAACTCTTGCGGAGACAGAGACTTCCTCCAGGATGTGTCACTGGGGTTTGAGCAGGGGTGAAGCGTCTCCGCGTTAGCAGCGTCTGTGCAGGGGGAAACCTGCCGTGCAGCCGAATTATGTAAACCGTAAATTCCTCAGAGCAACGTGCCTGTGTTTGTGCAATGCCTGGCAGAAGGCACTGTTCATGGCCGTCCCCAAAGAAATGCCGTTCTGAAGTAATAAATATTAATAATTGCTGGTTAAAGATTCCACCACAGGTAAAGCCACGGCTTGAAAAGTAAAATGTTTCTGTATGAAAAGCAGGAGGGCCTCTGGCAATCTGAACAGCTACGGGAAGGTAAGTCTTATTATTTACTGCACAAATACACACAGAAAATGCATATTAAATCACACTTCAGTTGTCTCTGTGGAGCAAAAAACTCTCCCCCTGCTACACATCTTGCTCTTTTCTCATGTTTGTACCAGGAGTTCTTCCAGCCTCTGCTCCTCATCCTCCTGTCCTCTGATGCTGAATAACCCAGAAGAAAGCAGTCTCTTCCTCCATTTTCATTAACAGCAGAGACTGCTACCACAATGTTATCTGATCCTATATGTTATACTTAAACTGATTTGTTAGACCATGCTTAGTCTTTTCTTTTTGGGTTGTCTTATCTGTTTATTATGCAATAAAAAATAGTTGCTGTTGGGGGTCATGATTCAACCACTCCTGACACACATTATTTCACTGAACCATAGTTCTTTTCCCTGTTACAAATGCAGCTCTAGATTCGTTAGAGCTTGCCTATGCTCATCTTGTGTGTTTCCACCCTCCTTTTATGGCATCCAAAATAAAAATAATGTTTAAAAATAAAGGAAAATATATGCTAATTATATACAATGGGCCAGAACAACAGAGTTGCACCAAAATGCGTTAGGTGAGGATCTGGCTATATCAGCAAGATGAAGCGAACAGGTTGTGGAGTGAATTCTAAGACAGAAGAAAGCAATCATTTACATTGCCACTATGACTTATACAAAGGTGTGTAGATGAACCTGGTTCTGAGGGAAAGTCTGGCCACGGCAAATGAACCATAAAGTCAAATTCTGTGCTGGTAGAGGGATGGTGCAGCATGATTTACTATAACTCTTCTAACATTCACGATACCGAGGGAGATGCCAGCATTCTGCTTCATTAAACAGTCATTTTGATTGCATCTTTTTTTTTTTTGAATTCTAGTAATTTTCTTTTCTTTGCAATTGTACTAGGAGTCTAAATCCCTCTACATAAATTATAGCTTTCTTGTTGAGGGGGACACTGGCCACATAAGCTGGAAACTCTCCTCTGAAGCCAGAACCTGAAGGGAAAGAGCTTGAGCAGCAACCCTGGACTAATTAAAAGATTATCTTTACCTTGCTCCCACAATGAGCTGGTTCCTGTTGGCATCCAGTGCAAGCTGAGAAAAGTCATGCACACCTGGATAGGTGAAATTCGACAGCCAGGGCTTCAGATCTGCAATGAAAATGAGAAAGCAGAAAACAATAAAGATGCTCTAGAAGCAATGAGTTCACCTGGACATCCACTAATGGATTTCCTACCGAGCTATCTGTCAGAGGAAGGCTAATTAATAATCTATTTAAAGGGTTTCTATTTATTCTGATTCTCTGCAGAATGTGCAAAAAACCACACATAAACGCAGGGCCATCTCAGCAGTTATTTTCACATCCAAGATGGAGTGTCAGCATTGGTTTTGGAGACAACAGCAGCTCGATTTTACTTCTGTTAAAACTGGGGAACCATCGTCAGTGCCAAGGTTAAGTAGTGTAAAGGGACTAGGTTGCCTGCCATAGCACCTCCATAGCCTTGCCTTCTGTGCTAAGCAAAGCGAAACTGATGTCCCTCCAGAAACAGAAGCTGGGGTCAGCTGAAAACAAAGTTAGAGTAAAAGTGATCTGCACTCGAGACCTGGCTGCTCCAATGACAGGTTTTACCTTCTCTTTCAGGTTTTAGGTTTTCTTCTAGGTTTCACTTTACCTAACATTTGGGATCCCTATCAGTTAAATCCTTCCTTAATTTAGATGGGGGGGTCATCACAGCATCTTTGTGGCTGAGAGATTGCACAAGCTTGAGACTGGCTCTATCAGCTAGGTTGGATTTGCCAATCTAGGCAATTGTCCAAACTGCAATCACACAGGTTAAATGCAAAGCAATAGATTTGGCTATGGTACGCTCGTGAAGACAAAGCTCTTCCAGAAGCTACATCTATTAAAACAACATCAACTGAGAGATCTAGGGCAGATAGTCCTGATGTAATAAAAAATACCTCTTTAAAGAAAAAGCTGAACTCCTATTTTTAGGGTACTCTCAGGCATGATGCCAGTGCATTCACAGAATCCCAGGTTTCAATACAGTTACCAACTTTGACCTTGCGTGTATCACAGATCACAGAATTTCAGCCTCTCACCTTACACTTTCACTGCACAAAATAACTGGGGATAGATTCATACGTATCTTTCAGAAAGTCATCCAGCTTTACTATGAGGATGGATAGATTCATACGTAACTTTCAGAAAGTAATCCAGCTTTACTGTGAGGACTTCTCTTGAGAATTTATTCCAACTGTTAACTACTCTAGCTGTTAAATACATGAAGAATACCAAATATCTGAGGGAGCCAGACACAAATGAGACCAAATCAGTATGTCTGTAATCCCTCTGTGACCTGTTGACAAGTAACCCTGCCTCATTCAAGGACTAGATGTTGAAGATCCAGGAGGCTCAACATGAAAGGTAATATCTTCTGGCCTCATGCCAACAGGATACCAATACACAGGCCAATGACCTGATGACTCACAACAGTAATGATGCAGTTCAGATCAGTTCAAAAGATCTCAGAAAAAAACATGCGCCATTGTAATTTTATATCCCCAATGATAAATTGAGAAGTCTCACTGAAGGCAGTCAAGTTTGAATGTTTTGTTGTAGGCATTAGTTCCCCTTTCCACAGGGGTGAGATGACAATGCTGATGAGGAATCTCATTAAGGCCTTTGGCGTCTTGGCATGCTTTGTAGGATTACAGATGTGCAATTGTTTAAAACCTTTGACGTAGGGATATTTGTTGAGCAATTTCAAGTCCCTTCTCCCTCCAGGGATGGATGACACCTGAATCAAGCCCTTCAGTTATCAAAACCTTAAGAAAACACATATAAAAGTTCCTACATTCCACTTGTCCTGCCTGTCTTTCCAAAGCAGAACCTTGTCGTGGAGCTTCTGCCTCCGCCCTGAACACCACCATGTTTCATAACAGCTCCTAAGCCACCTCACCATGGAGCTGGACACCACCAGGCCTGGTCCCATGCCCTGCCTAACTGGACAGTGCCAGGGCCTCTCCGACAATGAGACCTCCATCCTCACAATCTAAAAACCCTGTCGCCTGGAGCTGGAGGCTTCGAGCCCTTCTCAGCATTCCTGTCACACTGCGTAACCACACACCCCACGTGTACCTCCTCTGCTCTTCAATGAGAAGGCATGAGTTAAGGAATAACTCAGCCCGTCTAACCTTCAAGCATCTCCACCTCCTACACTCCTCTGGGACCCTTAATGATGTACTAGCACCAGGGAGGCACCGCAGTTTCACCTCTGGCATTCTCCTAACTAATGGGGCTCTGTCTTCTTTTCCTGTAGCTCTTTAGCTGCAGAGACATTTCTGAGCCAAGCAGCAGAACCAGCAACAATAACACCTTTCAGGCAGGTTAGCCAGCTGACATGTGCTGCAGATCTCCTGGCATTTCTGCTGGCTGACGGGGGTGGGATTAGGGGGATTGCTATGTAATGATGATACCTTTTAAGGACCCTGCTTTTAGGCCATAATTTCTCTTGTCATTTTACCTCCTCTCCTACCAACGCTTTCCTACTAACTAACCCACTATTACAGTGCAGTGGCAGGAAGAATATTTCTTCATCTGCTGCTCTAAGCAAAAGCTCCTCACTTCAGAGAGGTACACTCATCAGTTCTTCCTTTTAATGGCAAGCTCTGACAAATTACAGGTAAAAATAATTAAAAAAAATTAAAGGCAGTAGGTGGCTTGAATCTTTCCATGTTGGCTGAAATGTCAATCAAGCCCAAGAAATAACAGGCAGTGTCTTGATTTCTATTACTACTGCAGGTGGTACAACTTAGAAAGAAACCCTTCCTGGTTATTAAATTAAAGGCTGCAAGGCATGCATCCTCATAGCAAAATTAAGCTTTTATAGGCATGTAGTTGGAGATTATTAAACCCAGCATGGTCCCAGATAAGAATGTCTAAATGTGAGTTGTCAGAATTAATGCCAAACAGCACATTTTCCTTCCCAACCTTCTTTCTTCCTGTTAAGAGGGAAGGGATAAAGTGGAATGGAAATGTAACCAAGAGTCAGGACATGGGTCTTTTTTCATTCGACACATTCAAATCTGCTGCTCAGACCACAGGCATCCCTAAGGACAGCTCCAGCCTTTCATTCTGAAACTAGCTCGGTTCTGCAAGGTAAGTGCTGCCCTGGGTCTATCCCATATTAGCTGAAGTTTACACATATGGGCCCAATGAACTCCAGAGTTTGCTTGTATTTGACCTTTCTCAGAAGGCTGATTTTTCCAGTGCTGGCTCTTTAATTTGGCTGGAAACCTTCAGTGCTGGGGCATGTTTACATTTGCAAAAGTATCTGTTTAAAAACAGTAAGAAAAATTAAAAACCAAGGCCCTGGCTTTGCATGTTAGCAGCAGGAGCCGGAAAGCTAGGAACCACATAGCTTAGGGGCAAAATGTTCATCAAGGCCTCCTTTGTGCTTCTCATCTCTAATCATTTCCAGGGGGTTAAAGATCCATGCTCTCACTTCCTCCATATGAGGACCAACGAACAAAAGTTTAATAGTTTCCAACACCGTCCATCGCCAGACATCTGATTTAGAGCCTCTAAAGCTCTGCAAGTCCCTCCACAGCTCAAGGTGGTTCAGATATCCAGCTGCAAAGAAGACAAAGCTTTGCAGGAAATGTAAGTCTGCAGACACAGCTGTGCTCAAGCTATTATGCATGCATAAGACAAGGTGAAAAGAGGCCCTCTGCCATTTCGGAGGGTGGTCCCTGCAGCCTGCTAGTACACTGCTCTGCACCATCTTCCTGAGAGTACAGGACTGGGACAAGGATTAGTCAGCTGCACAAAGGACGGCGCGCCAAATTGCAGGAGCTGGGTTTAAAGGCCTGATCCAGAGGCTCTTCAAATCATTGGCGGTTTTCCACTGAGCTTGATGGGTTTTGGATCAGCTTCTAAAGATGTGGTAAACGTGGTCATACTTGAGCCTTCATTTCCTTAAAACCAGCTGTTCCCCACCTCACCCTTACACTGTGTGTTTTGGAGGAAAGAAGTGTGTAAACACTGAGTTGAGACTTCCCTGTCTGAAGGACAGCATTTACTGCTTCATCTTACTTGAGCCCACTTGTAGCTCCCATCTCCAGCAGGCTGTAACAGCTTTGTGCATCCAGCACACACCGCGCAAGAGCAGAGAGGTTAAATGTCCATGCCTTGAAATTGCAAAGCCATAGCTAGGTGCACGGAGCATGGCTAACCACTGTGTTATTCAAGAACATCTATTCCAGAATAACTCTCAGCATGGATTTCCTAGTCTGGAGCAAAAGAAGCTAAACTAAACAGGACCAAGGATTCTTTGTGCAAAATAAGGGTATACCCACATATAAACTATCCATGCTTCTATCTGAGCTAGCTTTGAATACCAGTGAGGCTGCATGAGCAAAAACCTCGGCTTGAATTACTCATCCAAGTGTTTCTCCTGTGTTTTGGGCAGAGCTTGCAGCCCAACATGAATACCACACTGCCAGTTGCAAAGTCATTATCTACACTGGAGCTGGGTAGTTGAAAGCCAATTCAGGCTTGTCTGTATGAGCCCTGTTCATACTTTTGAGTAGCAGTGTAGTCGCTGCTCAAGGTGTCCACACATCCACACATCCAGTTATTCTCAAATAGCTCCTCATGACTAGTGCCAGGTATAGTTAGTAGTTGTGTGACCACATAGAAACATGAGCCTCCTGCTGAAAACAGAAGGATTGCACAGAAGAGCTTCAAAGATGTCATAAAAAGACCTTAAGGGAGAAGGATAAGGAAGTTAAACAAGAAGGAAGATCCAGGGACCCCATTCTGGAAAAGACAACCTGAACCACATACATTACGTAAAGCCCCAGTAAAATAAGTAAAGGCTTGTGCAATGAGTAGAGCATACGCGTAGCACTGTGGGCCTGCCAAACTCAATGGGAATAAATAAATACCTGTTCTGCAGATATTCAGACCTACTTTTGTGCAGTGTTAACTTGACCACATATTGAGTGCTTCCCTTACTGCCTCAGCATGGTCTCTTACAAGTTCTCTTAACTCAGCTTACAAGTTCATGGCATGTTTGACTACTGTGTGTGAGTATTTCAGCATTCCTGGGGAGGCCCAGATGACAACCATGACTTCTGTAGCTGTACAATCTCCTCTCCTTTTGGTTTGCTTCAGCCCTGGCACAGGGCAAACCGTGTGTAGTGACTGGCAGATACTCCAGTTTGCAAGTACTCAACCACTTAGATCTTTTTCAGACCACCCACTAGCCTGGAGGACTCTCAGCGTTGTATCCCAACAATGACCAACAGTTGCTAATCACTTTGTAACTTAAGGTAAGGTCTCAGGCTATCTTCTTGATATAGACTGATGAAATGTCCCTTTTTCAGAATCAGACCTACCATCTCACACCACCCTCTGCTTCAATTATTCTCAGTATTCAGAGCATTTTTCACAAAATAGACAGTTGCCTGCTAAGACTGAGGCCTCAGTTTCCATTCTGTGTGGGCCACTGACCAGAACCCATCAGAAACAAAGCAAACAAGGCTGCAACCAAAGATCAGAAGGCTAATGACTACCCATGCTACCACGTGTCTTCCAAAACACAGCAAGTGTGGACACGGCCAAGGATGCACAGAGGTAAAAGTCTACTTACAGTGTTATCTTTATTAGACTGACAATGAATCATATTTTAATATCAGCCTCATTTTAAATTTTAGCTCTCTGTTGTAAGTCACACCACAGGTTAGTGCAACAGTCTTTGGAAAATAACTTTCACTCCTACTCCATGCTGAGATGTAAAAGTAGCCTCCACAACACAAAACCACTTCACAATTCAGCAAATTTATCCGGGGAAGGAGAAACCTTCTGCTGTGCAGACAGGGCTGAGCAAACAAATGTGTCAGCACTTAGAGCTCAACTTTACTCACGAGGCCAAAAAACTCAAGCTGGCTTTACCCCAAAAGTCCTCCTACACATACATATCACCCTGCTGTCTTGTCTTCCCATCACCACCTCCACCTCATTACTGGTATTCTCTCTTTCTTTAACCTGATGCATTGAAATCTTTAATTGTACATTAAATATGTCCTCATCCCAACTGCTGCAATTTCTAGCTTCATTGACTTCTTAAATCTCTGATCCCCACTCACAGTTATGAGGGCTCAGAAGGCTGTTGGCAGAGTACAACCCCTTCTACAAAATGGGCCAAAGCAGCAGATTCCTTCTCTCTCCCCTCAATACCCAAATCCAACTCAGATGTTCTTCCAGCTGTCTCATTTTCATGGTTTCACTCAGTTAGTTTACCCCTCTGATCCCACATTCACCTCCCCTCCCACTCCTGCTTTCTTTTCTAGCAGTCTTTACCTTCCAGCCATGTTTCTACCTCATTTCCTGCCCACTCCATCAATTCTTCCCATCTTGGCCAACTCGAAACTCCTCCTCAGATGACAGAAACAATGAGATCCAAGAAGCAAAAGAGAAGAGTTGTTAATGTCCCTCTCCAGCCTGTCCAAGAACATGTGGATAGGAGATGACTGGAAGAAGAAAGAATAAGACTTTTTCTCTCTTAGTATCATGAAAGAGGGAATAGTCCCATCTCTTAGCTACCAAGGAATAGAAGGAGACATAAGAAAAGGCTCTGCTCTTTACCACCCCGAAGGGAAAAAACAAAAAGAACCAAAGACTCAGGTCACATCTTCAGAGAGCCACAGGAATCACAGTAATCATAGTAACCTAGACATGTTATCATTTAAAGTTATGTCAAACCTAGATGATTTTGTGCCTCTCCCCTCATTGCCTACAGCTTCTCCTTGAACTGACCTTGCTGAGCTTCTTCCATCCCAAGAGAGAACTGACATCTGGAGAAGTAGGCATGGTCCCAAGTGCCCAATGGCGCCAACATTGGAGTCTGCTCTGTCTTGGGCAAATCATGAAACTATTTAGTGTCTCAGTGCTTCCAGTTGTTAAATGGGTTTAGGGATACTGGCTAGTGCATCAAGGCCTAATTATCTGTAAAACACGCAATGTACAGGAGGCACTAACTGTTGGTAGCACATACCGAGCATCTTGACGCTTTGTTTCCTAAATTTTAATCATTTCTTCAAAACAAATGTTGCTAAATTGTTTCAATATGGAGAAAAAATAACTTAGTCCAAACCTCATTTTTGCAAAAGTACAATTATGACTGCTTGTTTATTTACTTTTTTGTTATTAATATGGAGCAGCTGGCAAAACACACCAGTCTACAAGGAAGAACCCAGGGATTCAATCCCAGATAAAGAAAACACCAGATAATAAGCATGAACTAGTGCTCACTCCCAGTATGGGACAGTGTGCTGTTAAGTTGTCCTGGGCCCCCCACAGGGAAGGAGATCGAAGGACTGTGAGTCACATTCCCAGCTCTGCACGTTTCTACACTTCTTCAGCATTTGTGCTCCATCAGAGAGGCCAGTCTTGGACCATTCTCTGTTTCACTTGGGTTCCTATTTGCAGATGGTGAAGGACAGGCAGAAGCTCAATCAAGACCCGCCCCAGGGGACAGCCAGGAGACTTCCACTCAGTGAGTCCCCAGGCCTCAGGCTGGGGTATTGGGAAAGAAGTCATGTAACATGAGAGAGGCTCTTCCCTTTTCAGCGTGGCTCCTGTTGCTCAGACCCCCACAAGACCTCAAACCCCAACTAACATCCAGCACTGCAGATCCTCACTGGCAATGGCTGATCAAGAGCAAGAGGAGACACCACAGTGCTGCAACAGTGTAGGATATGGATGCGTGTCCATGAGTCATGAGCGTGTCCATTTGCCATGCCTGAGATCAACAGGACCAAACGTGTGTGTCTACACAGCACAAGACTTCGTGGAAAGAATGTATCTGGCTTTCCTCAGCAGGCTACAAATCAGGGCAAACAGACCCTAATGCTGCCTCCCCTCCTCAACAGCCCTCCTTGAAAACCTCGCCTGCTACCCCACATGGCACTGCACGGTGTCATGCAGCCATAGCCCTGTGCCCTACCACTACCTTCTGGAACTCAGCTAACTGGTGCCACACACACCCCCACTGTCAGCAAACCCAGAGCTTTCTTGTTTTCTTAAGGATGTTGCAGAGTGCTTAAGTATTGTGGTCCATTGTTTACTGAAACAAGCCCTGCAGCTGTCACGCAATGTCCCTCACTGAGAAAGATAAGGTGAGTGCTCATGCATCACCTGCAGCTTCCTATGACATTCTGATCAGTATAATCCCTTTTTTCAGACAGGAAAGCAAGCCGCATCTTGGCTCCTACAGCCACTGCAGTCTGACAGAAAAAACACTCCTTTGTCAACGTTCAAGCGTTGTTCAATCTGCTTCCTCCACATCTGGAGGCAATTTTTTTTTATTATCTTTACAGTTACATGTCTACCCTAGCCACTTGCGCCAGCAGAGATAGTGCAAGATTCAGGACAACTGTTTTCACTAGTGAGAATGCAGGATGGAGTAGAGAAAGCATGGCTAAACTCTCCATGAGTTTCACCTGCAGGTAGCCAGATCTGCCACAGAAACAGATGCATCTGATTTTGATGAACATCTGAAACAGAAGTTGACCCTCCTTGATGGCTCGACAGAGACTGAACTGCAGATGCCAAGTCAAACGCACAATTTGTACTTTTTAGCCAGCCAGGCCTATGAGAACTCCTGTCTTCCGTGGACAAAGGTCCCACCGTGAGTCAGTTACACCAATGAATCAGAGCAGAGACTGTAAAATCCTGAAAGACTTTTGAAATGAACCTGTTCTCATAAGGATCAGTGTTTTTAAATTGGAAGCTGGCTAATAATAGTAAAGGATTATCAAAGACCACATTTCACTCATGACCTCCACCTCTTCTATTAATGTGCTGTAAAACAGAGCAATCCCCATACATAAAACACAAATCTGAATTTTGCAGCTCAAGCACTTCCATTAAAATACATTCTAAAGATCGCCCAATGTTATAAAAAGGAAAGAATGGATAATCTATGAAGTCAGAGCTTTTTAAGCCAAAGCATGAGAGTTTCTTCAAGATTTTATCTGCACCTCCCAAAGCTAGAAATGGTCATAAAAACCTCTAACCCAGTGTACTGTGTATTGCAGATCACATACTTTCATCCAGCTAATCCTATACTAAGCCCAGGAACATGTTGGATTTCTTAACCACTTGATTCAGCCATGTTAGAAGTAAAAGTTGGCCAGTTGGACCTATGGTAGCAGAACTCTCTAGAAACAAAATGATATGCTAGGTTTTCCATTTACACACTTGATGTTTCAGTGCTGTGAACTTTGACTGTGGCCTAGCTCAGCACATAAGTATACGCTTGGTTTCAAGTACACAATCCCATTGACTTCAAGGTAAGTACATATTAACTGCTTGACTGAGCTGAGACTGTTCGTGGTTTTCCAGGGTGAACCCCGCATGATTAAACAAGAATATTTCTTATGAGACTGCTAGTACTAAAGTGAACTTTATCAAAGCATAATGACATCCTTGAATGGAAGGTTTTAGGAGAATGTGATATATTAACACTCATCAGAAGCAGATGTGCTAAATAAATGAGGTCTGCCATACCACTGGCTCACAAACTTACTCAGCTAGGGAACTATGCTAAGTAAACTTTAAAATTGAGAATGAGGTCTCCGTAAGGCATGTCTTTGTTTGCACTGAGCCACAGAAAAAGAAGAAAAGCACTTTGCTTTGCTTTCCACTGTTTCCCTTCTCTGAGGTGCTGCCTGGGATCTGAAAAAAGGCAGCCCACTTCTATGTCCTAGATCCAGCCACTGTGCCAAAGAAAGGACCACGCACATGCTGCTGTTAGCTGCTGCTGTTAGCCCCAGTTACACCAGCGGTACCTCTGAAAAATATAAATACGCTACTCTGCTGTTGACTAGAGTTTTTCATGGCCTTGGTCCATGCATACTATGCTGGTGACCTTCTGAGTACCTATTCCTACACACCGTGAGCTCACCTCACGCAGTCCTGCTGCTGAGCATGCCCTCCCTCTCATCATCACCACCACTCATGGTCAGAGGCTGCTCCCTCACTTGAGCTATCATACCTCTTTAAAGTTGTACCTTTCCTCACTCCAATATGTAAGAATTACTCAATCACTTTGCTTCCTGAAGCTTCACTGTAAAGTCTTCCTTTTCTCTCCTGCTTGTCATGATTTGCTCTGTCTAAAGCTTTTTGTGAATAAAGGGCACTCTTCAAAGCCCCTTTTCTTCTTGAGGCCCCAAGGAACAGAACACTGAATAATTTTTTCAATCAAATCTCATTGTGATTATTTGTGAGGTGCTTGGACACCTTTAATGAGGAAGTGTCAAAGAACTAGCATCATTATTGTTATAATTATTACTATGGAATGAAAAATATATTGAGAGCTGTTGGGTGTAATTTTCAGAAGTTTTGCCTGAGAACAAATTACTTCCCTAACCACTGTATGTTTATGGCTTTATTAGTCATAATTTTCAAAAAATTTCTAAATCAACCCTAAAGAAGAAAATATTGGCTTATTTTCCACAGTTCCATTTTTCAAGATTAAAAAGAAAATTGCCACAAGGCTCGCTTAATGGAAACAAAATCTATACTGAAATGCACTGAAGGTCAAATATTCTGTAGCACCCACAGGATACCACCAGTTTCTGGTCAACACTCCATCATTAGTTAATGTTTGGACTCCCTGTATGGAGATTCATGGCCTCAAGTTGCACCAGGGGAGGTTTAGATTAGATATTAGCAAAAATTTCTTCACGGAAAGGGTTATTGGAACAGGCTGCCCAGGGAAGTGGTTGAGTCACCATCCCTGGAGGGATTTAAGAGACGGGTAGACGAGGCGCTTAGGGACATGGTTTAGTAGTGGACAGGTACG